>VMKM01002123.1:0-87776 GCA_008360985.2 Macquaria ambigua | reverse complement strand
GAGTCCATGCCTCGATGGGTCAGGGCTGTTTTGGTGGCAAAAGGGGGACATACACAATATTAGGCAGGTGGTCTTAATGTTATGGCTGATCGGTGTACAAAATACAGTCAGTTTACATTTTAACAGTTTGTGTAGTTTGTGATGAAAATGACTTTCAGTGCAGCCATGCCTCAACGTGTTTCCTCCTCCATTTCCTCCTTGGTCCCTAACTAAAGAAGTAGGCCAGTTCTACTTTGCATTTGCAGTCATCTAAGCTGTTCATCATAACAAATACTATTGTCAGTATTTTAATCTCACTTCACTACCAGTGCAGAGAGTAATCCTAATCAATTTTTGGAATATCCAATTTTTCAGCCATATGTGATTGCTAAACATCCAAAACCATGGGCATAAATCTGCTGCTATAACAGCCTCCTCTCTTTTGGGAGGGCTTTCCACCAGAATTTTTCACACAAAACTCAGAAAACCATTTCTTTATGGATCTGGTGATGTGTACAAGGGCATTGTCCTGTTGAAACAGGAAAGGGCCAGACCCACTCTGTTGCCTCAAAGCAGGAAGCACATAATTGTATACAATGTAATTTTTTGCTGTAGCATTAAGATTTCCCTTTATTGGAACTAACTAACTACATGCTGATATGTGCAACAGTGATCTGATCTGTGCATTATATCTGCCTACATCTGTCTATGTTCTTGTATAGCAGTAGGCCTGCTATACTGTGTCCAATAAGTAATTGACTCTATGTACTCACTGGAAGAAATGTGTGCAACAACACAAAGGGTCAGTCAGGAGATGTTCCTCATAGTGCTGCACAGTAAAATGTGTATTCCAACATTTTTTATCTCAACAATAACGTCTGCTGCAACTTCACTTGTTTCAGAATACTAAATGAAAATAAGTGCTAAACATTCAGCTATCAATTAAGATGTTATTTATTGTGTTAACAAATTACTGGAACCTTGGCAAAATAAGAGAATATTTAATGCTTACCTGCTTTACCAATGGTTATCTGTGTCTCCACCAGCAGGGACAGCAGCAGGGCCACATTAGTAGCCCAGAAGTCCTGGATCCCAGCAGCGAGACCACAGACACAGAGGACAATGAGGAGGAGGACCTGGGAGTTCTGGATGACCAGCGAAGCATTATCCTTCACCTCCTTTCCCAGCTCAAACTTGGCATGGACCTCACACGGGTAAGACTGGTTTTGCCTTCACCATTTAGATTTTAAGTAGTAAGTGAAAAGACCACACTTACACTAGAAAACACTCATCCAAGCTTTCTGAGAGCAGACATCCATTCTGATTTAGTGTCTGTGAGCAAGACAGCAAGACCAGCTGTAAGGGTGTGTAGCAGTGGTGACCCCAATTTCACCCCTTTAACAGAGAGCTGAGTGAACTTTTCCTAACCTTCCTGTTCACAAGACCTCTGGGTGAAGAGACAGGCTTGCAGGACTCATAGAGGATGGTCAAAGGAAGGTTAAGTGCCAACTGTTAATCCCGACAACTCTGGCTTTCACAGACCCAGCAATGATCTGATAAGGGATTTCACTCCCACAACTGCGTTGTTCTCTGCGTCTCATCAGGAACAACCAATGCACTCAGGGAACAAAGAACAAAGGAACTGATTTTGTAATGCAAAATTGAATCTGTTGATATGGTATGTTTAGTTAACATGTAACCTTGAGTCAAAATGTTGATTTTGATGCTGGAACAATATAAACTGAACTAACAGGAAGGGTTTACACATATCCACTAATCTGGAAAGAAGATACAGATAGGACTCTTATAATGTGCAGAATGTGAATATGTACATGTCTAAGCAGTACATGGATCATAGGTTGTAATAGGGCAAAATGCAAGTTGAAATGCCAATCCTGACAAACACACACACACGTGTGTGGGTCTGCCCCACCCCTCCTTTCCCTGTCCTAAGGTGGAGAAGGGGAGTGACATTTTATTTTACGTATTAAATCAGACATATGTGTGTGGGAAAGTCATTCTTGAGAAAGACAGTTTAACAAAGGAAAGAATCAGACTGGAGAGAGTCCAGTGGTGGGAGGTGTAAAGTTTGGCACTGGATAACCTCACTTGTGCTTCCCAACAACCTCTCAGCTGCTGAACAGAACATTAAGTTAATTTCACTGGTTAATGTTAAAGTTTTCATCCAGTTGGTGGTCTCCTGTGTTTCCACAAGTTAATCCATCGTGCCAAGATATCCTTCACTGCTTTATCTGTTATACAGTGATCCTCATTAATTCATTAATTGTCTATCACTGTATTCATGGCTTCATTCATCATTGCATTTATTCATTCATTGGTATGTTAAGTAGTTAGCAGTTGTGTGTGTAGCTAGTAGTTCATAAAACATTTCATCTATAAAGAATTTTATTATTTATTAAGTGTTACAGTCACTGTACTCGAGTCAAGAACTTAGTAATAACCTCCAGATTGAGACTAAATTCATTAATTGGCTATCTTTTTCCCTTTTCTAAGGGTGGGGCCCCGAGGTGAATTTAATCCGAGTTATTCTGTTATTCAGAATAAATACTTATCATTTCTGATAGCCGAAGTTGAGTGTAATCACTCTACTTCATCTTTTGTACCAATTTGTATTCATGGTACATATTTGGGTGCCCCAGTATTCATTTGTATTTACGCCACAGGTGCTACTCTGTAGCTCAGGGGTGTCAAACTTACGGCCCGCGGGCCAGAACCGGCCCACCAAAGGGTCTAATCCGGCCCATTGGATGACTTTGCAAAGCGTGAAAATAGCAGAGAAGTCATTAATTCCAATTTTTCAGTAAAATGCACTGCGATTCCTACTGTGCTGTCCTAATAAGAGCAGCAAAGTCTCTCTGGCAGAAAGCCCTGAAAGCTAACTTCTCCCGCATGCAGGTAGCATGTAGTTCCCACGTACTTAAATACACGCTACATGACACAATACTTTCAAGTGTAGGCTACTGTTCATGCAGGAGTCGCCGGTGGAAAATGTCTTTGTCAAAAAGGAGAAAAGTGGACACAGAGTGTCGGGTTTTCCAAGAAAACGTTTTTGCCTTTGTAGATCCACTGTGATTTGCAAATTGTAATGGACAGTAGACTTACTGAATGTGGAAAAACTGAGACGTATTGTTGAAATTGCACTTATTTTTCTTAAGACATCTCAGGCTGTTTGTAAATGGATGGTTAATTGATTGTGAACGTTTTCAGAATGTACTTGTACTTCTTTGCATAAAGAAAGGGAACAATTTGGAGGTGTTATTATTTATAGGTTATTATGCAATGGTTTTACTGGTCCGGCCCACCTGAGATCAAGTTGGGCTGCATGTGGCCCATGAACTAAAATGAGTTTGACATCCCTGCTGTAGCTGATCACAATCATTGATCTTCCATTGAAGAGGATACTTGCACAAGAAGCAAGTTCATATGGCATGACTTGTAAAAAGGAAAGGAATAAAGGAAAATAAGTTAAAGTATTTTTCTCTGTCCATCATCGTAAAATATAAGGAAGCATGTATCCTATGCCGTCATAGTATCAAATTTTATTAAGTAGTTTATTTAACCAATTCCAATTACATGAAACAGGACTTTCAACCAGGAGACTGCTGTTCGTATAATAATATACTTGTACTGGAACTATAGTTCAACGTGGATTAGAAATTACATTTCTGGTAAACAGATACTGTACACTGTATATTTGGTTTGGTACTCTTGTCAAACAACGCACTGCCTATAGATTTCTTCTCTTTCAGTAAATACCACTTAACCCCCCTCCCATACATTTTTCTTCAGAAACTCCCCCAGCGTGTTTCTGGAGGTAGGGGTTGAGGTTGCCTCAGCAAAGAAAGTGAAAAAGCTTTCAAAAGCATTTCCCTTTGCCCACTCCCCACTGAACAAAGCCTGCTGTAAACTGGTCAAGGTTTCACTTCCTAAGTATCTTCTCCTGGGGCACAATGTCCAGGCTGTTGCTTAACCCAGGCCACTCTACACCCCTAGCATTCTTTCCCAGACAACTGGCCCCTCCACCATGGACCCACCATTTCTAAGGAAGTGCTAGACACATGGTTAAATATGGCTGCCTCATTGTGCATCTCATCTGAGAGGTTTGTTTCCTAGGAGAAGTCTGTAATGATTGCAAAACAGTGACAAGAATTAATGGCTCTAGTCATAAAATTGCCATTTGTGTTCTTTTGTAACAAAATAGGACTGTATCTTGCGATACAGTAAATCTGAGCCAAATATGATTCTTTTTGAGACTGTCCTCCCCAAAAGCATGGCCGACTGTGCAAGCGGCTTATTACGACCCATATTAGCATTTATTGTTTACTGCCTATAAAGAGTATCAAAGTCAACGTAGGGAGGAAGACAGGGTGGATGGATGGGTCAAACAACACAGGACTTTCACCCAGGAGACTGTTGTTTGTGTAAAACCAAAAGTCAACATTGACTTATTTTAACTTACCTAACTAACGTAGTTATTTTAACCCAAACCATGATCTTTAAACCTAACCAAACTGCAACCGTTTTGCAACGCTAACCATTATTGTTAATATGACGATGAAGTTAAAAATGAAATTGGTTATTGATTATGTCTAATATATTTCATGAAGGCAGCAGGAGACATGTTGATAGTGTTTCCCATACACTGAAAAAACAAGTAAATATAAACATAAAAATCTAGGGATCTAGTTCACTTATTTTATTATTTTAGGCCTTGTATAGTGTTCCTAAAATCTCCCTACAGGGATTTAGAACATCTAATAGGGTTTAGTGACTTTTATGTGAGCTTAATTTTATTAGTGTTGTTCTAACATCACTATAATGTTTTAAAATATTCCCATGGT
Organism: Macquaria ambigua; assembly: GCA_008360985.2. Taxonomy (NCBI): domain Eukaryota; kingdom Metazoa; phylum Chordata; class Actinopteri; order Centrarchiformes; family Percichthyidae; genus Macquaria; species Macquaria ambigua. Next base: position 82,935 of record VMKM01002123.1, on the reverse strand, counting down.
ATTTTTCATCATGGTATTTCTGTCATCAGCATTGTATTCTTTCCTTGTGACTTTATCTTTTTTAATTTATCATACAGTAATATATGTTCTGTTGTAGCTACTCAGCAGTGAGTTCATGGTATTTATATCAGAGTATCGGTTTAATATTGGTGGAATATTCATAATATTCATAGCACACACATGCCAGGATTAATACACCCTGCCCAGCAGTGTAGACCAGCGCAAATGGGAGAACACACAACATTGCAGTGTTATCAATTGTTACCATCAGTGTGCTGTGGTGAAACTAGTGGTCAGAGTTCATATTTGGGCCAGTATGGATAATAATACACAGGGTGCATGTTTTGTTTTGAAGTTATTCCTTCTCTCTCTGTCTTTTACCACTCCTGCTCATGTGATTGTGGAGACTCTTTCAGACCAGTGAGCTCAATCAGATTATTGGTGGACCAGCGCTCTGGATCACAGAGACAATGTGCATTCATTTCAACATAGACAACTATCTGCCCATCTATCCTACCACTCTTCCATCGATCTATCCCTTCGTCCATCACCCATTTTCCCTTGCTATGTCCACATTGACTAGTGGTGCTGCAGTGTGAGAAGGATCGATGTTTTGACTTTGGCCCTCTGGTGTCGCTCAACCAAAACACCAAATCTGACTGCGAGGTGTCATCATATGGACAGTCAGGTTGCATAACAGGCTTGACTTTATGTAATGTGATGGTCGATATAGAGTCTCTGCCAGTCACAAAGCACAACTTACCCCATCACATCACGTGACATGAAACCATAGCTTATTTAGCATTGAAGCCGTTAGTGGACCTGCAGTATATATAATCCAGTTCAGGTGTCATTCACCTCAGGATGTTAGAGGTCAGAGGCTGGGTGGGAGATGTAAGGGGGAGGGTGGAGGTTGTTGATGGATGGAGTAGTGATGATGATAGTAGTAATGATGTTTGTCAGGCAAGAGATGGGAAAAGGCAATGCTCACTATTGATTCTACTACTGCTCTCTCTCTCTCTCTCTCTCTCTCTCTCTCTCTCTCTTTCTAACACACACACACACCATACCACACACGTACACATGTAAAGAGCAGCAGCCCTCTGTCTGAGTTACCATGATGCAACTTTATCAAGCTTTATCAAGCTTTCGCTGTGTGTGTGTGTGTGTGTGTGTGCCTACATGTGCGTTCACTTTAACAGGTCTTTGCTTACACAGGTTCCTGAGTATCTGGGTTGACTAGTTGGGAAAATCTTTTGTATGTATATCAAGTTTGTATGTTTGAACTCATACCGCAGCAGACTCAACAATGAACACTTACATCAGTGATTCCGCATGGCCATCACACCTGAAATACCCAAGTTAAAAGACTTGGTTCCCCATTGAAGGTTTCACTTCTCCCATTAATACAGAAATGCTGTTCATGTTCATGTTCTGGAGTTTTGGGAATTTAAATATCATCATTTAATGCACCGTTTCTGGACCTGTGATGCAGTGGAAATTTGGTTAGTGAACCTCTAAGACTTGTATTTGCTGTTCTAAAGGACCAGAAGGTATAAATAAATCAGGCTTCTTTGGCTCCCCCTGGACTTCAGCCATCCATTTTTCATGTTGAAAGCAAAAACGACTCTGTTCAATTGTATTTCTTTTTCATATGCCCACAACACTGGTAGGACATCAGTCTAATAACAAATGTAATCAAGGTGTCATCATGTTTCATTCTGTGTAGCTATGGCAACAGTTTCATATGAATGTTTTTTGTTGGAGATGTGATTGCTTAATAATCCAGCAAAAAAGTTGAGTCTGCACAATGATCATAGATTATACAGGCATACCTCCTTTTGGTTGTCATCTCTGTCTATCCCTCTACCAGGTGGTGCTCCCTACCTTCATCCTGGAGAAGCGCTCCCTACTAGAGATGTATGCCAACTTCATGGCTCATCCCGACATGTTCCTCTCCATCACCTCCGGCTGCACGCCAGAGGAGCGCATCATTCGCTTTGTTGAGTACTACCTGACTGCCTTCCACGAGGGCCGGAAGGGTGCTGTGGCCAAGAAGCCCTACAACCCCATCCTGGGTGAGAACTTTCACTGTTCCTGGTATGTGCCTCAGGACCGTGTTCAACCTCTCAGGACTACCAACTGTACTGGTCCCAACTTAGCACCCACAGCCACTTCCACCATTCCCAGGTCCCCACAGAGGGGGACGGGTGGTAGCAGCAGAAGAAACTCGGACTGCTATCATGTTCGGTTTGTGGCAGAGCAGGTGTCCCACCACCCACCTGTATCAGGCTTCTACTGCGAGTGCAAGGAGAAGAGGATGTGTGTCAACACTCATGTCTGGACCAAGAGCAAGTTCATGGGCATGTCTGTTGGAGTCTCCATGGTCGGCGAAGGTAAGAGAACATGTGGCTTGTTCTAAAGTGTGTGGTTGATTTTCAGAGTGGTGCAAAGAGTAGCACAAACAATGTGGTTACATGTTGGTTTTCCTGATCTGAAGTTTATTTTTTGTTTGTTTGGTCATGCCCTGCACAGTGCACATATTGCAAAAGTGTGAGCAGAGGCCAACAAGGGAATCAAATACAAATCACATCTCGGAAGGTGCAGTTATGATATTTTGGTGAAATTTGGGTCTTTAACTTTTGATGTCAGAGGACACTGTCTGTTTTCAGCTAATTGGAATGCTTGACAGAAATCCTTAGCATTTTTTTAACAATGTTGGATAAAATAAATAAATAATTTGATTGGAAATTCTCCTACCAGTTGACATATTTGGATCGATATACCAAGAATGCCAAAAATGTCAAAGCAGTCTGTCGCCAGATACATTAAATGGGTGATTGTTATCACAGTCTGACATCCACAGCTGTTTGTAGACTGTATGAGAGCCTTGTCCTTCAGCTGATTAAATCCCTACAGTCCTAAGAAACAGCAGCACTCATGTATGTTCCATCTGCAGCCTCTAATTGAAAAAGCGTTATACCAAAACACAGTGCCATTATGCATGCATATATTTTGTGGTTACCTTGTGTCATGAGTTGAGGTGTAGGGTAGCATGGTGAAACGTAAGGAAGACAAAACATCATGCCAGCAGGGAGGTGTGCAGGAAAATTAGGCAGACTTTTATTTTCAGTCTCCAAAAAAAAAAACATCAAACAAAGGAAAAAACATGGAGAACACTTTGTAGTCTTTACACAGCTCTAAACAATTCTGGTGCTGCTCTTCACAAAGGAAAAAAAAAGTATCCCCCCAATCTCTCCCGTTCCACTCACATATAAAGCATGAGAGCCCGCCTTTCCAGTTCAAACTGGCCTATCAGGGCAAATATACATGGTCTCTTTAACTTGCTCATTCCAACAAGGCCTCAATACATTCAACAGGTTCTTCAACAAGGTTAAGACAAATACTGTACATTCAAAAGAAACAGATTATGTGTACATCATTCAGTATTTATCTTAATTGGCTGGTATTACATCACAGTTCCAGTATCCAATCAAATCGGAGAACCTGCCTACTCACACATCAGATAAAAGGGCCACTGTTGAGGCATCCTTCCTCTTTAAGCACCCGCAGAAGATAGCTTCCACAAAGGACCCAGACAAAGGACTCTAATTCAGGTTATGGCACTGATTACTGCATGTCTTTAATATGTTTACGAAATAAACTTAATTTTAATGTGGAGTACAATTCTTGGTCTTTTGATTTGGAACTATGCATTAAATAAAGAGAACAAAGAAAACATTGTATGAAAGAATGTTCACCTTTCTTAACAAAAAGGCTTTAGCAAATAGTGAGGGAGTTGGTGCTTCCTCATATTTCACACCTCCTCCCCCTCTGGCTTGCACAGGTCAGGCAAACGGGAAAGATAGTCAGCAATAAGATTTTTCTTATCGGTACAATGCTGTATGGTGAACTGGTATGGCTGGAGGGATAGGCACCAACACAGGATTCTTGCATTCTGATGCTGCTTTGAGTGCATCCACTTCAGTGGTCTGTGGTCAGTCTGCAACACAAACTCTCTCCCCAAAAGGTAATACTTTAATGAATCAACAGCCCACTTTATAGCCAGTCCCTCTTTTTCCACAGTAGAGTACTTTTTCTCCCGGTCAAACAGTTTCTTACTCAAGAACAGGACAGGTTTCTCTTCGCCAGGCTTTTGCTGGGCTAGCACGGCTCCTAGTCCAACACCAGAGGCATTAACCTACACAAGGAATTGTTTTGTGAAGTTGGGGCTCTGCAACACAGGAGCTTGACAGATCTGCCTCTTTAATGTCTGGAAGGCATATTCACATTCATCATTCCAAATCACTTTAGTGGTTGATTTTTTTGTTAGTTCCGTGAGTAGTGCCGCCAACGTAGAAAAATGCAGGCGAGCACACAGTCAATCCAATTCAGCTGAAGGACAGAGATCATACACCAAAATGCATATGAAGCGTCTGACCAAGAAGTGAAGATGCTGTCACATACTTATAACCTTACAATACACAGACAGACATATCAGAGTCCGGAATCACCTCTAACAAAGATAGTCTGTCTCCAGCTAAGTTTTCCTGCCCAAGGCTGGAAACCCAGGGCAGACTGTTCCCCAGACTGCAGCTGTCTTTTCCCCTGATTACAAACAATTTGTCCTCCCGCTGTAACCAACCAAGACACCAATGTACCTTACGACAGAGATGACCCGAGACAGAAATTATCTGAGTGTACAGAATTAAGACTGATTAACAGGAGAAAACAAGTTATCACACTAGACATATATATGGGACATAAAGAGAGACATTTAATTACACTAAACATATCTAGTAATAAAGGAAAAGAGAAATTTTGCCCTTACAATTCCCCCTTTGGCCATTCCATGGCCACAAAGTACATGCAAAATTTGTCATGACATCAATGAGTGCACACATTCATCATGTTTAAGCAATCGCATCACTAATTGACAAATTGAAATTTCTGCTTCTGCTGTTTTTGTAGAACATAGACATTCTGATGTAGATGAGCAAGCATGGGGGAAAAACAACAATTTAACAGGGACTTTCGTTAGAGTCCTGATCCTCATTGTCACTGCTGTCATCATCTAGACTGCAACCCTGAAAAGGGGGGGGGCCAGACTGGCCAGGACTGGTTCCCTCCCTCGGTCAGCAAAGCCTGCTTGACCGTCAGTGAAGCCATCTGATGTGTGACTGATCTGTCAATGGACCTAACAATGAGATCTCTGATACAAGGAATTATGCAACATCCTAACAGGGCAAACAACATCAAGGCAACAATCATTACAGATATCACAGTCAAAGTGATTGATTTCCACTTCCCAAACATTGAATTAAACCAGTCCATTATCCATGTGTCTGCTCCGGCATTGTCTTTCAGCTCCTTGGCAAGTGTCTCTAGTTCAGTCCATGCCTTTGTGATAGAACCGTCTGGTGCTGTGTTGTTTGGGATGAATGAAGTTACCAGTCTGGCTGGCTGTGAAATTTGTGTGGCTTTCCGACTGCTCGTGCACAATGATGATGGAAATCACTATGATGGCAGTTTAAGAACACACAAAAGCAAAGGCCACCCCTCAGGCTGCATCCCAGTCGCCTGAACGGGTGCCATGGTCGATTCCTCTCAGCCGGTGGCACCATCGTTCACCAGTGGGGACTCCCTTCCACACTCAGAAAGAACACAGTTTACTTGCAGCTTGAGAAAACCAGGGGGGCGAGCAAAGCTCTAAACGCACCCCTTCCTTCTCTCCCTGACTGTGATTTCCCAAGTGAGGAGCTAAGAGTTCACTGGTTTCAGAGGCACTTGTTGGTAGCCTGGTGCTACTAATTGGAGGAGGGCGCTTTTTCACCCCTCTCTCGTGGTGGTTTTGTTGGTCACCTTAGGAGCAGTGTTCCACCTACACTCCTGGCGAATCCTCAGCGCGTTGTGGTGACTTGTTGGCCACTTAATGCCTCTCTTGGACAGTGGCTTGCTTGTGCGGGGGCATGTCCCCGCTTGGCTCTGGGATGGCCTTACAATGGCTGGCGTGCACCCACGTCGCTTTCCCTTAACTGCAGTCTCCGTGGTTAGGAGCACCTGGAATGGTCCGTAGTACGGTCTTTGTTTCCAGTGGCGTCTCCGATGGTCCTTGATCAGGACCCAGTCACCTGGTTTCAGGTGGTGCAGGTACCCGTCTGCTGCTCATGGCAGGGCACACTTAACCTGTGAATGCAATGCTGAGAGAGTTGCAGAAAGGTTGGCGCAATATCTCAACATATCATCATCACATGAAGTTGTATTAGGAAGAAAAGTTTTTCTAGGCCCTATGCCCGTTTTGGGTGGTCGGCCAAACAGAATTTCCAATGGGCTCAAACCATGTTTGTTTCTGAGTCACATGCGCATGTGAAACAACACCAGTGGCAGGGCCTTCACCCAAGTCAGCCCTGTTTCATCACAACATTTTGCCAATTTTGTCTTGATGGTGCCGTTTTCTCTCTCCACTGCACCTGCACTCTGGGGATGATATGAACAATGATGGCGTATGTCAAAACCCAAATAATGTGTAACATCCTGCAAGGCTTCATTCACAATGCAGGTCCATTATCAGAGCTTTCGCCACTGCCTTGGCATCCTGTTTTGGGGAAGGAAACACTTCAACCCATTTACTGAACATATCAACCATCACAAGACAATATTTCTTCCCTTCACATGGTGTCAACTGAATGAAATCCATCATAACATGATCAAATGGCCTGTTTGGTGGTGAGTGGCCTGCAGGTGGCATATGAATAGCCCCTGAGGCATTGTTAGCTGCACAACACTTGAGCAAACACTGAGAAACCTCTTGTGTACCATGCAGAATTTATGGCAGCACACATTCCCCCTTTGCCTGCGTGATCTCTGCCATGCGCCAATTTGGCATAGCAGTGAAAGAGGAGGATGGAGTGTTTGTAAAGCTGAAACATCAGTGTGTGGCTCGATCTCATCAGGTGTACCTAGCAAACAGGAAAGAAAATAGGTGTTACCAGTCACAGCTGCTGTCTTAGCAGCTGCGGCTGCATTTCCTACAGAGATAGGATCAAGGTTATTTGTATGAGCTTCACATTTCATTACCGCAATGGCTGAAGGGAGCAGAATGGCATCCAGCATGGCCGACACCAGGCGGTGGTGGTTTTTGGGCTTGCCTTTTGCCAATTTGCAAGCTTCAGTGAGAGCTACTAGTTCTGCTGCCTGTGCAGACAGATTTGATGGTAATTTTCAACAACTGCACAGCCCACCAACCCTTCACCTGTGTCCGGGGAGCGGGATGCCGATCCGTCCACAAACAGCTCCATGTCTGCATTTGGAAGGGGAGAGGAGGACAGGTCAGGTCTAGGTGTGCAGACCTGATCAATGGACACAATACAGTCGTGTGGTTCACCATCTGCTAGAGCAGGGAAGAGTTGCAGGGTTAAGTACATTACACCTTAAGCGAGGTCACTGTACCCCACAAAGTCACGTGGTGCAAGTACAGCTTTTTCTGCTGCAGCTACTGCCCTAAGGCACAGAGGGAAGCCAGCTGCAACAGGATCAAGTTTGTTGAGAAGTAAGCCACAGGTCTTTGTTTACCTCCATGGCTTTGTGTCAAAACAGATGTCATGTAACTGTCTTTTGGTCAACGAACTGAATAAAAGGTTGGTCCAGTTTTGGCAGTCCCAGAGTGGGAGTGGTCTGTAGTGAGCCTTTTAAGTCAGTGAAGGCTTTGTCAGCGTCATCGGTCCAAGTCAGTGAGTCATGCGCATTTAGATTTTTACCAATTTAGGATCCACTGTCTACAATATGACGTCATGCCTAAGAAACTCATCATTTGCTTTTTGGTTTTCGGCTTTGGTACAGATTGTATTGCTTGTACGCGCTTTGGAGAGAGGGATTTGCCCTCTGCTGTTATCACATGTCCCAGATATGTTACACTAGTTTGAGCAAATTGTAATTTAGACAGGCTAGCCTTGTGACCATTGTCAGCCAGATGTTTTAGCAAAACAACGGTGTCAGATTTGCATGCTTCTTCTGATGGACTACAGATCATAAGGTCATCCACATATTGCAACAAGATGGACTCCCCGGGGAGATGTAGGCTTTGCAAATTGTCTCGCAGTGCACTGTGAAAGACCCCTGGACTTTCCGAATAGCCCATAGTGGCCCTGCTCCAGGTGTAGCCTTTACCATTAAAGGAGAAGGCAAACCAGTACTGACTATCTTTATGTACCGGTATGGAGAAAAAAGCGTTTGCCAAATCAACTACTGAAAAATGTGTGGCGTTTGCTGGAATTTGTGACAAAATGATATGAGGATTTGAAACCATGGGTGCGCGCGGATGTACTGCAGCATTTACTGCTTGCAGATCTTGAACAAAACGCCATTCGGTTGGTTCCCCTGTGTCATGAATTTTCTTCACAGGAAAAATAGGTTTAATGCCTTTTAGTGCTTCCTGTTTTAGGGGATACTGCTTCTGGCACGGCCGAAAATCAGACTTAGGGTGAACTACCAGAGGCGTGGCACCTTTCATCAGACCTACGTCATATTTATGACGCACCCACAATTCAGATGGCACCTCTGACAGTTCAGCCATGTCAACACGTGTTTCTTTTAACATGGTGTGCGAAAAATGCCCCACCAGAACGAGCTCAACACTTCTCTTGGCCAACTCGGTGAATGTCAATGCTGTTTTGTATATCACCAGTCCCGCTATAGAGCGTCCGGGGATCCCCCTTTACGGGCCTGTAGTCAGTCAGTTTCCTCTGAGCGCTGATCCACGTTCCCAAATCCCTCAACTGCTACCCAGCAGGCTTGGCCAGCGGTATGTGTGGACACGAATCCCTGCACAACTGCTTCTGTTCAGGGGACAGAGACACAGAAACAGCAGCAGCCTTTCTTGTCCAGAAAACATGCTTTAAACACAATCTTTCCACTCTCTGGCTTTCCCTATACCATTTTTCATGTTTGGCTTTATGTCCTAGTGAGATAACTGCTGTTCAGCAGGACTCATGTTGTGGTTTGAAGTCTGTGTGTGTGCGTGTGTGTGTGTGTGTGTGTGTGTGTGTGAGTGTGTGTGTGTCATGTTCGTGTGCTTCCAGCACTAGCCGATTGTTTATAGAACATGTTGCTGCTTCTCACAATCGCCACTGATAGACGTAAAGCGCATATCTAGACTATATTTAACTATTAGTTCTTTAACAGTTAAAAAACTTTTTTTTTTTGTCACTGTTACTTTATTTAATAGTCCAACCAATTTTCACTTGCTGTTTCAATCAACTTCCACAATCCCAAGGATTTTCCTCTTTTGTCAAGGTTTAATCCATAACTTAATTATATGAATGGATAATTTAAACAACTACGTCAGTGCGCTATGTCTCTGAGTTTGACATTCTCTCTTGTAATACAATCATTGCCTCCTGCAATAATTTAACTCAGCACCGAAATGCCTACTGTGCTACAATAGTCAAAACTCTTAACATAACTCACCAGTTATAATCCCAGGTTTCCCTAAACCCTGTAAAACCAATAGATCTCCAATATCTATTTATCAATGTTGTTAAATTGCCATTATACAATTATTTTTCTTTTGCCGTTCATTTTGTAATAATCAGTTTAAGGTTGTGACTCACCAATGTTGTGTGTGTGTGTGTGTGTGTGTGCACAGGCTGGTCTGTCACTGGACTCCGTCCCCCCACCTCCAGATCTCTGTCTGATGCGTGAAATGGCTTGTTGTCCCCCTCTCTGTTGTTGGGACAGTCTTCTTGCGCCAGTCTGGCTTGGCCGCAGCCGTGGCAAACATTCAGGCCATAGGCACCTTAGTCACCACTGGAACTGCCTCTGTCGCCTCTTCTTCTGCCTCTTTTTCGTCTTCCGTTTTGGCCGCCTTTGCATCCTGTCATCGCCTGATACCGGGTCCATTGAGCATCATCAAGTCTCTTTTGACGAGCATTCTTCTTGCCTTGTTTCTTATCTCACAATTGATCTTCTTCATGTTCCACGTGTTCAGGTATGGTCTGCAGAGATGCTGTTTTCCACAAAATACAGCTTTCCTTCACTCAGGCAGTGACTTCAGGTTTTATGTGTCCCAGAAAATGCTCCTATAAGTGGACTTCATAGGGCTCTAATACTGTGGCCCCCATGGATCCCCTCTGCAGACCACTGTATGTCAAAAGCAAGTGTGAGGCCTGACAGAAAGGCGCTGCATGTCTCCTTTTGCCCCTGAGACATAGCAGTGATATGTGCCAGATTCATTCCAGTAACAAAGGTTTCTTTGCAGGTGGCAATCAGTCCGGTGACAGTGTCTCTGTATTGGGCATTATCAGCGTGGTTGTGTCAGCCCTCGAGAGCCTGTACTCCATGACTCCCTCACCATTTAAGAATGCTGTGAGTTATGGAAGTCATGCTTAAGAAACTTCATTAGATGCCTCAGTTCAGTCATTGTTGGTCTGTATTCCTTCACAAACTGTTCAGTTGAGTTTTGAACAGCTTGAAGTTATCCATCAGACATGCCACGTGAGCCATGGCTTCGGCAATGTCCTGTTTCGACCATAGTCTGAACCCCAACACTGTCGATGCTGGCGGCGCCTGGGATGGAAGGCACAGAGTCTGGACTGGACTCTCAGAGGGGGTGCCAAGGAGAGGCACAGGTTTCCTTCCTGGACATCTTTTGCCTGCCTTCCTTGTTGTTGGTCGACATCGTGGAGGAGTTTCCTCCTCTCTTTCCTTCCTGGCCGGGTTTTGGGTTTTACATCAGGCTGTGGAGGCGGCTTCGGTTCCACAGTGGTATGTGCAGACATTGTTTCTTTGACGGTGCAATCTCCTTCCTGTGCCGCTGTGCCATCGGTGCCATTTCAGTCAGGAGCATACGGAGGGAGAGGAGCGGAATCCAGGTCTGGACCCAACCGGAACTGATTTCGTGATTTGCGTACCTCGGACAGAGAAGGATAAAATTAGTTAGTTTGTTCTTGTGTATTTTCCTGCACATTAGTCTGTTTCTTATTCTTCCCTTAGCTTGACTTTTGTTCTAACTCTTTCCCTTTCTCTCAACTCTGCTTTCTCTTTCCACATCCTACAAGCTCTCCAGTCAGCTTTGAATGGTTTGTTTTCTTTGTTGTTATCTGGACATGGCTGCATGCTCCTCTGCGTCTGTCTGCTCTTTTCGTCTCCAAACACACCTTTAGCTGGTTTAGCTGATTGAGACTAAAACTTCCCTTTTTTGGAAAGCCCAATTTCACCCACTTATCAAATTGCCCCATAGACGTTTCGTCTTTTTCGGTCATATGTTTTACGATGGATGGGAGGATTCTAGGACCCGTGTCGCCCCCAGGCACTTTACTCTGACTTTTGCCCATCTCTGATTAATCTGTCTCTTGTATTACACAGAGTATACTGGTCCACCTGTCCGGCGGATACACCAATCACTCTTGAACACTACAACATTAACCAAGACACGTCTGTCTGCATAGGCCGTTTCGTCTCTTGCCTCACAGGATACCGGTCCGGTTCTCTTTCGAACTGGATACACCGATACCTCCGTGATGCTACAAAATCAATCCCTTATGCGAGATTTCACCGGTGTTCCCCGGATTAACTCTGTGAGCCCCCCTCTACAAATATACAACACAATTATTTGTTCACCTCTCAACGTGGGAGTTCTTTTCCCAAATCCAGGATTGGAGCGAAGACCAGGACTCCGCCCGAGGACAGCTTCTCACCCGTAGGGAGGAATCCTCCTACGTAAGCCGGCTTCTGCAGCAATGATTAAGAACATTGTCCATTAATCTTTGAAAGGTTGCAGGTGCTCCATGAAGTCCAAAAGGTAGCACAGTGTAATGGAACAAGCCCATTCCTGGAATCTGGAAAGCCGTATATTCTTTGCAAGCTGGGTCGAGAGGCATTTGCCTGTAACCTTTACAGAGGTTTAATGCTGTGATATACTTGGCTTTCCCCAATCTCTCCAGCAGCTCATCGATACATGGCATGGGATAAGAATCAAAACAGGAAATGCTGTTTAATTTCCTCATGTCTGAACAGAACTGAGGTTGAGTTTTTCTTAGGAACAAGCACTATAGGGTTTGACCACTCACTTCTTGACTCCCATGTCCAACATCATCTGGACCTCTTTCCTCAGTGGTTCCACCATTCATTCTGGAATTCTGTAAGGCTTCAGGCAAACAGGTTTAGTGTCCTTCAGAACAATTTTATGTTTTATCACATCAGTTCAGCTAGGTCTTTCTGAGAACAATAACGGGAAAGATTGTTTAAGCTCACCCAGTTGTTGCCACTGGTCCATAGTCAGGTGCTCTGGAAGGGTCTGGGGTTTACACTTCTCCCTTAAGGGCACCATGTCAGCTTCCCCAGCCTCCACCACACCATCATCTTCAGGATGGACATCTTGGACCATCAGAACATGCTCCCCACCTGTTTCCTGGTTGGTTCTTTCATGAAATCCCTTTAACAGGTTTACATGGAACAGTTGTTTGTGTTTATGTTTATCAGGACAGAAGATTTCATATGTTACTGGGCCCACTTTTCTGGTCACAGTATAGGGGCCTTGCCACTTCGCTAGTGACTTACTTGGCCCAGTAGGAAGCAGTACCAACACTTTCTGGCCAGTTTTCAGTTCTCTTTCACGAGCATGTTAGTCGTACCATACCTTTTGTTTACATTGAGCTTCCTGCATGTGTTCTCTGACTTTTCCTCTGCAACTTTCCAGTTTGTCTTTCATCTGCATAATGTAAGAGATGATGCTGCTTTCTGTTGATGTTGCCTCACCAGCCACCCAGTTCTCTTTCAGCATGTCCAAAGGGCCTCTAACCTGTCTGCCATACAACAACTCAAAAGGGGGGAAACCAGTTGAAGCCTGCGGTACCTCTCCGTATGCGAACAAAAGAAAAGGCAACCATTTATCCCAGTCTTTGCCAGTATCATCAACAAATGTCCTCAACATTTGTTTCAGTGTACCATTAAATCGTTCAACAAGACCATCAGTTTCAGGCTGGTATGGCGTGGTTCTTATCTCTTTCACACCAAGTTGGGAATACAGTGACTTCATCAGATGTGACATAAAACTTGCACCTTGATCTGTTAAGATCTCTTTAGGTATGCCAACTCTAGAGAATAACTTCTCTAAACATCAAACTATATGTTTAACCTGAATGGAGCGCAGTGGATAGACATCTGGTTATCTGGTTGCGTAGTCACATATGACCAGGGCAAATTTGTGACTTTTTGGCAGGGGACCAATTATATCCATTGCTATTCTCTTATAAGGCACACTCATGATACGTAATGGTTGTAATTGGCCTCGGTCTGAAATTTTGGTGGGGGCTACAACCTGACAGTCATGGCATGTTTTACAATACTCCAGTACATCTTTGTATAATCCCGGCCAGTAGAAGCACTGAGCGATGCGGTTATTGGTCTTGGCCTGTCCTAGATGCCCAGCCCATGGAATGGTATGGCCCAAATGCAGGATTACTTGACGTTACTCTGTTGGAATAACAAGCGTAGGGTTTCTCAATGTCTGCCAAATACAAAAGGTTGTCTTTTATGATGAAGGGCTCCCCAATTACACTTTTCAGCCCCCCTGTGCCTGCTTCCCAGACCCCATCAATTTCACATGTGGGGGGTTGAATGAACAGGTTTCTTACCAACCCCAGTGTGTGGGCAGCTGCGTTCAGCCAGGTCCGCTGCTTCCTCTTCCGTTTGGGGATTGTGCTCCTTCACCTAAGTGCGGATGTCGGGATGGAGCACATGAAGGTATTGCTCCAAGACAACAGTTTCACCAATCTGCTCCTTAGTGCGGTTGTTTGGTCGCATCCATTGTTTGTACAGTCCCTGTATCTGGTTGTAGGTTTCCCCGCACAGTCTCTCCCACCGGCACAACAGTGCTCCGGAAACGCTTTCTGTAAGTCTCTTCTGTTACATTAAACTTCACTAACACTGCAGCTTTAATAGTCTTGTAGGATTCTGACTGTTCTTCATCCATCCCAGCATAGGCCTTGAGAGCTTTTCCTGTCAATAAGGTGACCACTCTGGCTGACCCATTCATATGGCTGCCACCTCAATGTTCTGGCTATCCGCTCGAATTGAACAAAGAAGCTCTCCGGATCTTCGCCTGCTTTGAAGTCCGGTATTCTGGGTCCGCTGACATGGGGCCCTGCAGTCTGGGTTGGTGGAGCAGCATGCTGATGATGCTGAGCTGGCAGCTGTTGTGATGAGGCAACAGGCCCACTAGCTTGGAGTGGAGTGAACTTGTTAGGTTGCTCAACTGAGAAATTTCAGCTTGCAGCCTTGGAACACCAGCAGGCATAGAAAGAGGATAATATTGGACAGGCTGTTCATAATGTTCTTCTGTTTACCACTCCTGCATAGACTTTGGTACCATATCACTTCTTAGCTGCTTAATCTGTTCAAAAAGTACTGCCTCAGTGTGTTTAGGCCGGTGCATAAACTCTCTCATTTCTTCCCAAATATTTGGTGCAAAGTGTTCTTGACTTGCAGCACGACTGTAACTACTTTTGGTCTTACCACCGGTTCTTCTTCACTTTCAGCGGCCGTAGCTCCGTCAGGTGGTGGCTCCAATGCCATCATTTCAGCATTTTCTTCCTCCATGTTTGCCAAGACAGTTTTTCTGGTCGAACGACCTACACCTCTCATTTAGACAGTATTCGGACACCAACTCTACTCAGGGGTATTATGTCCCACCACTGCCACCAATTGTCAATTGTCACACCGTGATTAAAACTTAAACAACCAACAAAAGGCTGCTGTGAAACAACCACACCGACATACATGCAGCCGACTAGCTGCCTTGAAATCTATTCCTCCAGTTTATGTTTAGAATAGCATCAGGGTATGAGAAGGTGACATCCTGAGGATGTTTTGGATGCCCAAAGTTCGGAGTGAAAAATCCTCCTTACATCACTAAATTCTGTTAGAATCACATGGTTCCCAAACCCCAGACCAAAACAGAATATAAGAATAAAAATATAAGAGCACAGTCAAGCAGAGAAATGCCTATTTGAAAAGTAAATATACTCAGCCTAATTCTAGCAGTCTTGAAGTGAGTTACCCCCAGAAGTCATCCAAATAAGCCTTCCAAACACCATTGCTACATTCTAAAGTGTTGTTCGGACAAACATCTGGCCAACTTTCCTCAGTGCGCTGCAGCCAAGGCAACCTTGTTGTTCCCAAATTGGTAGATAGCCAAATAAACTGCAGGTGAGTTGGTTGAAAAGGCCAAAAAGCAGGAACGATTTATGGTCCTGAAAAAAAACTTTTTAGTGACCTGAATAAACACCCTTTCCTGGCCTTCTCTGAATTTGTAAGCTGACTTATCACTCCTCAACAGTAAAGATGTCACCCTGACACCTCCCAGACCTGGGAACTAGACTTTCTGACTCTCCCAAAGGTATATTGATGTCATGCTAATAAGATTGACCGCAAGACTGGGAACAGCCAGACTGGTTTTAATTCATCTGATTACAAGCAACAAGGACAACCTAAGAACATCCCAGACAATCAAAGGACTATCTTCTCTGATATCTTCTCGGACAGAGACTGGAGTTTACCTGTAAAGACTGAATAAAAGTCATATGGATAAAGTATAAAACAAAAGAGCAATCTGCTCTTCTTCTCTGCCCCCTTTGCCTGGGACCGTCACACCTTCTCTTTCCCCCCACACACACACATACACACATATTGAATCTCCCCCTCTCCTCTCACACTGGTAAAGATAAGGAGAAACTCAACAGACATAAATCTTGGGATGCATTCCTGAAGAAAGTGACTTGGAAGAGTCCTCTGTGTGTTAAGCAAGTTTGGAGTCTCATAAAGTCAATTATCAAATTAGTCAATAATGTGATAATGTTACTTAACGCATGTTTTTTCTGTTTTTATGATGAATGACCCAACTCTGATGATCGTAGCATGAAAACTGGATTAGTTACAATGTTTAACACCCTGTTTTACCATGGAAACACAGTGCCACCTAGTGACCATAGTTTTTGAGGTTATGGTCTTGCAGCAAATGTATTTTTGGATTTTTGATTATAAGTAGTATGTTAAGAATCAAACTAACTATGGGAACAGATGCAATTTTATTAGCAGTATTGATGTTGTGCTTTTTATAGTTAAGTAGGAAAATTGAGTTAGATTATGATTAACAATATTTTGAAACACAATTATGACAATTATGTGTAAACCATATGCTTATTAGATGCTTTGATGCGAACCTTGTTACATACAATTATGTGGTATAATCACTTATTGATTTGACTATAGTGATGGGAAGTAGCCTATGTGACTGCTGCGCGGTGCATATCAAATTATAGACTCTAGTAGACTAGAAGAAACCATGTTTTTCCTCAGAACAAAGAAAAGGTCTATAATCAATAGACGCATTGCAAGTTGGCGTGAAAAACACTTCTCTGCCTCCAACACCAGGGACGCTGGAAGTAGGGGTGCTGAGGGGGCTGCAGCACTCCCTACTGGCGGGGGACTGTGACTGCAAGGCAAAAAAGTTTACTAAACAAATCAATAAAAAAACTTTAATTTTTGAGAGTAGCATTTTAGCATAGGCAGTCTATAAAACATTGTTGTTCAGTAATTGGTTGAAATCCACCCTTTTTTTAAATTATTTTTATGATATTTGATTTCATTTCTGAACATTCAATGTATTTTCTGTGTATCTGATGCACAGACTCAGAGCACGTAGTTTGGCGCAAAGGATCATGGATATTAGTGACCGGTAATGGTGGGTTAGGTATCATTACTGCGCTTCACCATGTCTCAAAAAAGAATCTGTGTTGTCCATTATTTCTTGTTTCTGTCACAGACCTGGTAGTGCGACATGCTTCGAATGAGGACAAGAGGACGTCTTTTTTTGGAGTTTTGGAGTGCGGCCTTCAATTAATTCTGTTATTATTGTTTTCGGTTGCTGTGTGTGTGTGTGTGTGTGTGTTTGTGTGTGTGTGTGTGTGTGTGTGTATTATACAGTTCAGGTGCTTTGTTCTATTGCTACCCGTATGGTGTGGCTGTAGCACAGTCAGTAATAAACCTGCAATCCGTGTGTGAACTGTCCATAGCTGAATATGATCTGCTGCTTTGACATACAATATGTTGGTTTGCTGTCTGTTGTAGCGTAAAACGTTCTAAAGCTGGTGTAAAATGCTGTTGGCCAGTTAAATTAATACAAAAAACCAAACCCAACTCTGAATGACTTCCAGCGTCCCTGTCCAACACACGCCTTTATCTGATGGTAAAATAAAACCCTTAGATATCCTTTGTTCGCTCTCTTTCTTTCTTCACTCCCCATCCCAAAGGAGCTCTACCTACGCTCCTCTTAGCTTTAAATTTTAATTTTTAAATTTAAATTTTTCTTTCTTTCGCCTAAGTTGCGTGCATTTTTAATTTAGTGGAAGCAAATCCAGTTTTTATTATTATTCCTTATACCTCAGTTAATTCGGCATTCATAATAACTCTGAAAGTAGTGTCGATCGGCCAATGAAACTATTTTCAAATTTTATTGTGATGAATTTAGAATTAAGAAGAAGTTTAGCAGAGCCGCTATCTGACTCCAGCTGCTGTCTACGGATCAAGAATCATCGCACACAGCACTTGCCTGCCAGCTGTCAAAACAATTCTTGCGACAGCGTTTGCCTAAAAAGACTTTTGCATCCCCATGCCAGTGGGCAACCTAAGACCACCAGAAACATCGCTGTTTGAGCCAGCTCACTCTGCCACCACCGTGTTCCAGAGGGCGACACCTCGCTGGGAGGCCGTGAAGTGAAACCGGAGTTAAAGCGACAGTTTGTGGTCCCTCTGCCAGAAGACTTCATCGGAAGCAATCTGCTGCTGTGATAAAGACTTGATGTTGGATAGGGCTCCGAATGTTAAATTTAGGTCCTATAGAAATAAATTAATAACCTAGCGTTCAATCGTTCTCTACCTAAATCACATACTCCCATGACTATCGCCAAAGATAATTCATTCCTGAAATTGCTATTCAAACAATCTATTTTCTATGTTTATTTTACCTCATATCATTACGTAATATCTCGTATATTCACTATATACACCTGTTAATAAACATTTAGTTATAAATAAATGTTTCTATCTATCACCAAGTTTTGTATGTGAATGTTTCTTCATAACAGAGATCAAGGATCAATGTATTGAGATTTCACCCCTCAGGTAATAAGACTGATCAGTTTTTTTATTTTCCTTCGATTGAAGGTGGTGCCCCGAATTTGATAATATAACTTTAATGTAGGTTACACTACACTGTAAATCTTGCAAAGTTGGACATTTTGCCAATGTTTGTCATTCATCCAAGACCACTGATGTATGCGAGATACAGCTACCTAAGCTGACTGCTTTACTTGAGATACCCTTGTCAAGCACCAAAGAAAGTGCTATGCAATATTAACATCATTACACCTTGCATCATTTTCCAGTTGCGTAGTATGGCTGCTTGAGTGTGGTGTGCTTCCTTCTCCCTGCAAATATATATAGTTTTTTTAAAGGAACTGTCTGAAAAAAATGGCATCTTTCAATATAACATGCTAGGAACTGTAAGTAATAAAAAAGTAAAAGTAAGATGGCGGCTTGTGTGTAGGGCTGTGCTGTCCGGTCTCCTGTCGATCCAGTTTTATGTCTAATATTTCCTTTCTGATGTTGGCTGCTCCCCCTCTTTCCCATACCTACTAAGTCCTTTCGCTAATCCCGTGGGCATTCATTGATTTTGTTACAAAACTGCTCCAAAATGTGGATATCTTCTCTGCTGCTCTACCTGTTCGGCTACCTGGCACTGCTGATTTCTGTGATTGGCTCTGTGCTGAGGATCAGCAAAATGCACCTGCTTTTTGTCTGTGGCTTACCCCATGCTCTGTGATCCTGTCATGACGACCCAGCTGCTCGTGAAAGGCCTCTCTTCTTGGTCATCAGGGGGATGCACCGCAAAGTTTGTGCTGCCTATGGTCACGGGGGAGTGGGAGGCTGGCTGTCAGGCGGTGCTCACCTGCGACAGCAGCTCAATTGATGGCCCAGCAAGGAGATACCAGTTCGTCCTCCTTTTGCTCTTACTATCGGAAAATATCCAATCTAATCCAGGAGAGCTGACACAGCTTCAAATACCCGATGAGTTTAAAACTGGAAACGGACTACGGCTTTTCCATCAAAAAAAAATCAATCACAAATGACATGATCAATATCGAGGGATATAATGTCTTAGAACAGACCATGCCAAAAAAGGAGGAGGGATGCAGTTTATGTCAAATCTAAATTAAACTGTATTTGCGTTTAGTCCATCAGCAAACCAAACTGCTTTGAACTCTCTGCAATTAAATTATCCCAAATGTCCAGATATTATTGTGGTCGGATGTTACCACCCGCCTTCAGCTTCAAGTGAAGTGGCCACTTCACTTACAGACCTTGTTCACAATTGGACTAAATCAGAGTTGGTTTTACTTACTCGCCAACCCAGTTAAACCAAAAAGATCTGGTTAAATCCATGCTACTCGATCTTATTTTAACAAACACACCCCACAGATTCTCTGCGGTTGGAACTTTTTGTAACACTGTTAGTGATCACTGTGCAGTTGTCTGTGTGAGAAACTGTAAGATACCTAAGAGTAAACCACGTTTTATCTATAAAAGACAGTTTAAACATTTTAATGAACAAACCTTTTTGCACGATCTTTTTAACAGTGACCTGGGTAATGTCTCACAAATGACTCATGTTGATCTAGCTTGATTATTTGAAATCCTCTTCTTGGCTATATGTGATAAACACGCCCCTTTTAGAATATTTAGGATATGTGGTAAAGACACCTTTGGTTTAATGAATATATTTCCTCTTTTATTAGACAAAGATGCTGGCTGGACCAAAGCAAACTTATAATCCTTTGGTAGCTGGAAATCATCTATGGTTCTCCCTTTATTAAAGGGTGGAGACCCTTTTGACTTGATTAATTACCATGCTATTTTCAGACTTTCTATTATGGCCAAGATATTTGAATCTTTTGTAAATGACCAATTAGAAGTTTATATCTGATAATAAAATTTAACTCTGTGAATCTCAGTCAGGTTTTAGATCAGGCCATAGTACCTTAACAGCGGCTATGCTAATTACTAATATCATCAATTCTTTAGACAGCACTGCGCAAGTCTATTTGTTGATTTGTCTAACGCATTCGACTTAAACTTAACTTCAAACTTAACTGTATGGGCCTTAGTGAAATGGCTCTGAGCTGGTTTAAGAATTATCTATCCGACAGAACTAAGTGTGTCTGTGTAGAAAACTATTCCTCAGCCTCACTTAGAGTAAACAAAGGTGTCCCGTGGGGATCCATTTTAGCCCCTATCTTATTTTCTATTCTTATAAATGACTTAGGTCATGGAATAAATCCAGCTAAGATACATTTGTACGCTGATGACACAATCATGATCGCACACTCTTTGAATCAAGCCATAGAGCTCTTTTAATCACTGTTAAAATTAAAACTGGTCCTAAATTTAAAAAAGACCAAATATATGACTTTCACTCGTTCTCACTCTAAAGCAGCTGATCCCACTATCTTGACATTAGAAGGTACATGTATACAAAGAGTCACTGCTTATAAATACCTAGGCATATGGTTTGAGGAAAAGTTGGCTTTTAATGTACATATTGATAACCCATTGAAAAAGCTTAGGCCAAAAGTGGGCTTTTTAAAAAAAGGTTTTTTGGCCAGAAAGAAAACTGTGCAAAGGTCATTTCTATCTGTATTAGACTGTGGTGCATGTGATTTACATGCATGTAACTTCATCCCTACTTAAAAACTGCATTCTGCATATCACACTGCATTACAATTTGTAACAAGTGCAGGCTCACACACTCACTATTGCATTTTATATGAATGTTTAGGATGGTCCACTCTATACCAGAGGAGAAAAAGACACATGTTGCTATTTATTGTCAAGACGTTGTTAGGTAAACTACGTACCTACTTATATCTCCAGTCTTTTATCCTATCATACCAGCAACTATAGCACGAGATATACTAATCAGATTCTTTTAAATGTCCCCAGGGTGCACTCAGAGCTTGGTAAAACCACTTTCTCCTTTTATGCACCCTGGGCATGGAATGAGCTGCAACATACCATTACCTTACCATACCTCTCTGAATACCTTATATAGGTCTTTTACAAACTGCCTTGAAGGAAACATGTTGCTGTTTTACAAAATCCTTAACTTGAGGTGGAATATGTTATGGATATTGCTGGTATGGCCTTGTATGCCTCTCTTCTTTTACTATTTCCCTTGTGTTGTTTTTATGTACTGTATGTGTTCTAACGTGAATTTGTTTTTATGTGAAACTGCTTGTACTGCCGTCTTGTATCTCAACGGGACCTTCCTGGCTAAATAAAAGATAAAGAAATAAAAAATTGAAGAACTTGAGGAGTTCATAGAAAGTTATTTTAACATCCTAAACGCACAAGGGAAAGGCTGAGTTCCAGTGATGCTGAAGAGACTGCAAACAATGAAGTTTCCTCCACTCAATTAATGAGAGTAAGAGACTAAAAAACTGGATCCACTGGAAGAACTAAATGATGATGTTGACCTCAAGTCAAGACCCTCACAGCTGGATTCAATAACGAGCCGATTAGTTAGCTAGAGTTAAAGAGGGAAAATAAAGAATTAAAAAAAAACATTTTCCCATGCTACAGACATGGCTATTTTTTATATCAATATTTTGTATGGAACATGTGACTATGAAATGACTTACGTGCCTGTCCGAACTACCACAAGCTCCATTAAATGATGCTGGTACTGTTCTACAAAATCAGAGATGAACTTTCAGTTAAGGATAACTACATTTTCAGAGGTTCATTGCAAGAGTCACCAAGGGGTCGCCCGCACAAAGCAGCGCCTTCGAGACCTCTACCTCTATCGCCAAAAATTGACTCACAAGTACAAAAAGTCAGGCAGCAAACAAGAGAGCTGGCAACCGACAGTGAGGGCAAAAGTCTGATCAGTGAGAAACAGAGGGAACTGCAAACAAAAGGACATGTGTTCAAAGAAGACCAATAGTTTACACCATTACACAAATCATTTGTTAGCAAGTTATAAGTTTTACTTTTGAGATGACATTTTCTTTGCTTCAGTGAGTTTTATTCTCTCTCAAATTCTTATTTTTGTTTGATATGTAAGACGTTTAGTTTGATTATATTGACACAGCCACAGAGGGAAAGTGAGCAAGGTGACATGCATTCCAAATATTTCCATCGCTCAGGAAGAAAGAGTTTTATAGCCTATTCTGTTGCACACAGTTCTAGGGTGTGCTTTAGGGGCATGATGAGGTTTCCTTGCCCTCACTAAATCTCCTGGTTGAAAAGAAGGAGTGTGGGCACCGCGTTTTGAATCAGTGTAACAATGCTGTTGTTTCTGGGCTGTACCACATACAAAAGTATCCAGAGGAGACATGGCAGACTGCAGGGGCAAAATGTCCAGTTTGGTGAGCATTTTCTGCCCTAAAGGAGCTCATGAGGTGAGGTGGGGGTTGAAGCATGTGGTGTGGCATCTGAAGCCAGTTCATTACAGTCTCTTTCCATACTCATGACTGTTGGATTGTTGTTTGAATGCTTTTATCATTAGCCTGGCAGAGGTTTTAATTAGATAGATAGATAGATAGATAGATAGATAGATAGATAGATAGATAGATAGATAGATAGATAGATAGATAGATAGATAGATAGATAGATAGATAGATAGATAGATCGATAGATAGATAGATTAGACTTTATTTATATAGACTTTATTAATTTCCAAGGGGAAATTTCAGTGTTGCAGTAGTAAAAAGGAACAATAAAAATATTGACAAGAAAAATACAATTAACAAATAAATAGAGATTTAGATACTGATGGCCTATATATAGTAAAGAAAGAAAGAGTATATATATATATATATATATAGAAAGAAAGAGAGTATATATATATATATATATATGTATATATGTGTATATATATATATATGTATATATGTATAGTATATATAGTGGTATATATATATATATATATGTGGCAGTGGTATGGGGTGAAACGGAAGGTGGCCAGGGAAAGCTTCTCCCGGCTCAGAGGGGAGTCATTATAAACAGATATTGCGGTGGGCATGAATGACTTCCTGTAGCGGTCCTTATTACAGCGGAGTTGCAGGAACCTCCCACTGAAAGTGCTTTGCTGCATATTATATTATATATATATATTATATTGACACAAATCTGATTCCATATGAAACAGCCACATGTTAAATACAAGCCCAAGTGGCAATGACAACTAAGCTGCCCAGTTTCTTTAATATAAACACTTTATGATGTATCAACCTGGATTACTGTGTGTCAGCTCCCTGTGCAGCAGTGGGTCTTTGTTTCATATATGCACAAACACTCTCTCTCTATGGAAAGTAATGAAATTTCTGACAGTCACAATTCAAACAAAAGGGTGTTTTCTGCTTGTAGGTCTTTCAGATGTGTGTACATGTTAGTGGGTGTCCATGTGTATGTGTGTGGGGAAGCCTAGGGCTAGGTGAAACAGATGTGGACGTGTGGGCCCATGGCAGCAGACTGGGCACAGGACAGCTGTCTGTTATATAAGTAGCAGGGGGGAGAAGGGAGCAGGGCTGGATGGGAGCTCAGGAGGGACAGGAGGCAGAGAAAATCAGATGTGGAGTGCGTTGCATGTGAAGTCCATTCTCACTGTATCCTCTAATGCTGCCAGTTTTGTTTTGCAATGCATTGATCAAAAAATAAATCTACATAATGCTACAAATGCTATATGCATCATAACGTATTTCAAGAATATAACATGAAATGCCACTTTTGCCAGAAAAAGAGGTCATGTCGACGCACAAGATTAATGAGTCCTGGTAATATGGTGTCTCCCTCCTTAAATGGCTGATTTGTGAGTTATAACTAACCGGTCTGATGTGTGCAGAAGTGTGTGGGGTTACTGAGCTGTTTAGCGCTTTGCTGGTCTGGGCACCAAAATACCACACAGACAGGCAACATTTTGGAAGCCAATATTGTACTTTTTACATCACTAAATTTATTTCACAGCCTAAGTTACTTGTTACTTTGCAGATTTAAATTATTAATTCAAAATATAAATCTACTAATAAATTGTGATGTATTATTATAGATTACTTCTTCCACCACTGCTACAAAGCATTAAGAGTGTTATTGCTATTGGTGAATCCCAACTGTCCTGAAATGTGCAGCTTGAGTTATTATCATGCAAATGGCCCATGGCTCAGGAGGCTGGAGCGGGACATCCATTAATCCCAGGGTTGGCGGTTTGATCCCCAGCTCCTGCTGTTCATGTGTTGAAGTGTCGAAACAAGACACTGAGTTGCTCAGATGGGCAGGCCATCGCCTAGCAAGGCAGCTCTGCCGCCATCAGTGTGTGAATGGGTAAATAAGTTGCAAAATTTGTATAGCGCTTTGTCCGTTAAGGTAGAAAAGCAGTCCATTTACCCAGTGGTGGAAAGCAACTAAGTACATTTACTCAACGTGTTATTTACTTACACACTTACATTTCAGAGGAATGTTGTGCTTTTAGGTAGTCCACGGCAATTATTTAACAGCTATTCACATGCTGTCTGGATGTCCAATTGTTTTTCTACGTGCATTGTTGTCACATCTTTGTCTGTCTAGCTACCCACTTTATTTATTTTTCCAAAGATTGTGTTAATCACCACAGTAATTCTACAGTAAACATCCAGAGGGGATTCTTCATGCTGTGTCACTTTTAAATCTATCCTGTTTCTCCCAGGTGTGCTGTATTTGTTGGAGCATGATGAGGAGTATGTGTTCACACTGCCCTGTGCCTACGCCCGCTCCATCCTGACTGTGCCATGGGTGGAACTTGGGGGAAAGGTCACTATCAACTGTGCCAAGAGTGGGTACTCTGCCACTGTCACTTTCCACACAAAGCCCTTCTATGGAGGAAAAGTACACAGGTAGGCAGAGAGCACCGATATTTCTGTGTCTATGCTGAAAAATGCAATTTTGTTTCCAAAATAAGCACCAAAATCACACTGCGCCGCCGAATCAGCATTAACACAGCCTCAGCTGCGTCTCTCCTCCCACCTCAGCACAAACACATTCATTTGAAGCCAAGAAATTACAGGTGCAGACGCAAAAAAAATAGACTAGCACCCAAGGGAAATTGCATAAAAACTGTGTTTGCTCTACCGCTGGCTTTGTGTAGGAATATAGAGCCCTGTGTGTCTTTGCAAATACTGTACGCGTCTGATGGGTCTGTGTTTGGTGCCAAAGTGGTGAACATTTCCTTTTTTAGCACGTTGTTTGTTTTGTCTATTTGCTTGTGTTCTTTTAGAAGAGTAACTTAACACGAAATCCACTTCTTTTAGTAAATTATATGTGTACCCATTTTAGTACACTATCAATTGATAGTGAGCCCAGTCTATAGCGATTATTGCAACAGTAGTTATTGCCTTTATAAATAAGTAAGTAATTCTGCCCTGTGGGCTAAGCAAGAAATCTGTGAAAATACAAGGCCACATCACATGTACCCAACCCCCACAGCCAACATTTAAATTCAGAAATACACGATCACCAGTGAGGAGAGTTTGGAGTTGTAATTTGTAGTTGGAGAGTAGGGCTGCCTAGGGCTGTCACAATCAAGACATTTTAGTTGATGATTCATTGTCTTTAACAATTTCATTGTCTTTTTCTGTTCAAGTTATACCACACAGCAGTGCTGTCGTGTTTGGCTTTGCAACCAGGCCGAAATCCATGTTGTTCATTTCAATGGTTGCTCGCCAAAACAAGTGTCAATAGTTTGCGTTCTGAAACAGGGTTTCACCTCTCGCTCTGCTGCACATAGATTTATTTTAAATAGCTTGTTCTAAAACTGTTGTGTAGGCCGACCTAATGGAACCAATACTTGGTTCAAGACAGTTAATTAATGTAGAGGGATGCTTGGTTTTATTTTCCAAAGTTAGAAAAGCTGGATGGAAGTGGCTCATAAAGACTTTATGAGGCAAATAGGCGAATAAATAATGATGTAGTGAATATTACATGACAGATCAGCTGTTTGGTCTGATTACACTGCAAAACAATTGTAAACTGGGTATAAACAGACTGAAATGAAGCAGCAAAGGACTGTCTGTAAATTATCTCCAGCAGAACTTTTCCCTAAATAACTCTATGTTGACTTCTTACAGAGTAACAGCAGAGGTGAAGCACAACCAAACAGGAAACATTGTATGTAAGGCCCAGGGGGAGTGGAACGGGATGCTGGAGTTCACCTACAGCAACGGGGAAAACAAGGTGATCGATACCTCCAGGCTGCCAATCATCAAGAAGAAGATCCGGCCTCTAGAGAAGCAGGGCCAGTATGAGTCACGGTGAGTGCAATAAAGTCAGTCAGACACACTTTCAAAGGCTGACTTTGTGTTTCTGTTTATTACAGCGTCAACATTGTAGTCTAGTAGCTAAACAGGCTCACCTAAATCAGTGTTATTAGTGTGCTTGCTTCAATTAAGTACACTATTGGCACTATTTAGGCAAGTGTGTCCCATGTCTGAAATATGCAACAACTCAGTACACTAAGTTAAGTAGCTACTTGTGTGACGGATTTCCGGTGACTGCCACAGTGCCCAAGTGCCAGTTAATACTGCAAGCATGTGCAGTTTATCAGAGCTCACGGGGACACGCTTGATTAATGAGGAAGTCCCATGGCTCTTCTCTTGCATGGCTAGTACATGGTAGTACTCAGTCGAGCTCACATGTTTAGTTGGTTTTATTTAATTCCCACATAATGAACACAAGGCCTCAAGTGAGGGTATTGGAAGAGACCTGAAGTGATATTCAGAGCTAAGTGCATCAAAGAGTTTGTTGCATCCTTAAACATTTTATCAGAATTCATATTCATATTTTTTATCATATTCAGAAACCATTCCAAATAATATCATGTTATGTCCCTTTTATATACAGTAGACACACATGCTTCTAGATAACTTGATATAATTGCTTTATTAATTGTATTACTCCTCAACCTCTGAATGTCATGTGATTGTAACTGTAATACTGTATGGTTAATCCTACTTCCAACGAATCATCTGAGCTTGATTGTACCATATATTGCGACTGACAAGGTATCCTTATTAATCAAGGGTGTTCCAATGAGCGCTGATAATCTTCACACAAGTAGGCACTACTTGCAAATATCACAAGTATGGGTATTAGAACCTAAGAGCACTGGAACGGCCATCATGATGTCGGACCGTAACAATTTCCGGGTCAAGCGAAAATATGGAAATAAAATAGGGAAAACAAATCCAATCATTCCTAAACTTGCCTAAGGTTTATATAGATACCCCAGTTAGTAACAAGCATGCCTTTCCCCCGGCTTTGAGTGACCCAGTCTTTTCCGAGTGAAAGGATAAAAAAATGTGCAAAATTGGGGAATTATATGTTGATGGCAATCTAACATCCTTTCACCAATTACTGCAGATGCACTCGTTACCATCAGCACACTTCTTCCAATACCTCCAAATAAGAAACTTCATCAGGATTCACATACCACAGTACGTATCTATACCAAACTGCAACAATCTGGATAGTCTGATTCAACAGGAACCCTGTAAAAAGGGATCTGTTTCTGTTCTATACAATACTCTGCAGGCCCACCTAGTGGTACCAAATGAAATTCAAAAATGCCTGGGAATGAGAACTTTCAGAAGCGATATGGAATGCAATTCTTGACAATGTACACCATATCTCCATAAATGCCATAAGCTAATACAGGTCAAGGTGGTCCACAGACTCTATCTTTCTAAGTCCAGGTTACATGCTATCCATCCTAATACCTCAGCCCTATGTGACAAGTGTAAACAAAAGACAGGAACACTAACTCATCAGTTTTGGCCATGTGCTAAACTATTATCTTTCTGGACTCTAATATGTCAGAGTCCTTTAATAGGACGATAAAACCAGATCCATTACTTGCTCTGTTTAGGTCAGTAGAACCTGAATCTCCATTTCCCTCTACTTTGCTAGCCAAATGCCTTATCCTATAACAATGGAAGGCAGAGATAATCCCTACATTCCACCAGTGGCTCAGAGATCTGGGAAATGTGCTGGATATGGAGAGGCTTCACTATAAGATTGCCAATAGGGATGGGACATATTTGAAAATCTGGCAACCCCTCTTTGAAAAATGGTCTGCATTGCTGACAACATAATATTGTAAGGAATGTTTGTCATGCACTTGAAAACAACAGTACCGCTTGTGATTGTGTCCAAACTTGTTTTCTTTTTTTGTTTGTTTGTTTGTTTGTTTTTCTTGGTGTGTGTGTGTGTGTGTGTGTGTGTTTTAATACAATTTTTGTATCATTATCATTATCATATAATTTATTTACTTTGGTCTTATATTCCTCCTGCCTTTTCTCATTATTTAATGTTACTTTTATTTTTCCCTATAAGATTGGCTGTCTAAATCCTCTGTTATGCCCTCTTTGTATACATTGAAAAGAATAAACAGATTGAAAAAAAATCTGTGTGTGAAGCTGTGAAGGCAGCTTGTAGCGAACTAAATAAAGCTATTCTCAGGAGTTTCTCACTTCATGCTTGACTTGATCATATACTGTATGTGATAGGACCAGGGACTCATCTCAACAACTCTCTATATATACATGTATGTATAAGTCCATATTTATGGATGTCTGTATATATACCTGTGTGCTTGGTTGGTTCAGAATGTAGATGCAGCTGTATGTGACTTGGTTTCTGCATGAACAAGGAAATAAATCATAATGAAGGCATATGATTTATAATAAATAAACAAGCATTTATTGGAGCTTTTGAAATGGGCAAACCCTAACAAATCAAAGTCAGTGTAGTAGTCATGGTTAGTACTACTAAACCTGTGAAAACAGCTGTAGCCTATAATATTTTCTGTCTCTGGAGGAGCTTTGACAAGTCTGAGAAAACAGTTTCTCAGTTTAGGCTTGGAGATCACATAACAGAACATTTGTGTCTGGAAGGAATCCATGCAACAGTGATATGATTGGAAATATTTGGATGTGTGTTCCATACATTATCATGAGCACATATAATATGGGAAATATATGAAACTGTTCACATGAAGGTCAAACTGTTGCACATATGTTTGAATGATTGGATTATGTAATGAGCTATTTTTCTCCCTGTTTTCCAAGCATAATAATGACAATTATTGTTCTGTGTTTCCTATATCAAGGCGTCTCTGGCAGAATGTGACGGCATCGCTGAAGGCAGGAAATATGGACACAGCCACAGAACACAAACACTGCCTAGAGGAGAGGCAGCGCAGCGAGGGCAAACAGAGAGCTACCACCAAAACTCCCTGGAAACCCAAATATTTTATTAAAGAGGTTCGGAGGAGTACACACCAGTGACATCCACTGTCTTAGTGTCACTTGAAGTGACCAGTAACAAGTTCTTTGTCATCACAAGTTGGCAGGTTTATGTTATGTTTTGCCTTTTTGGGAACTACGCCAACTCAGTATTGAGTATAGCATCTTAACTCAGAGAGTACTCAAGGCAGCTTCACTGTAACTCTTTGACTGAGTTTTTGCTACAGCAGAGTGAGCTGCAGAGTCTGGACGGGTCATATCTTTGAGTTATACAGGAACGCTGGAAGTAGGGGTGCTGAGGGGGCTGTAGCACTCCCTACTGGCGGGGGACTGTGACTGCAAGGCAAAAAAGTTTACTAAACAAATCAATAAAAAAAAAACTTTAATTTTTGAGAGTAGCATTTTAGCATAGGCAGTCTATAAAACATTGTTGTTCGGTAATTGGTTGAAATCCACCCTTTTTTAAAATTATTTTTATGATATTTGATTTAATTTCTGAACATTCAATGTATTTTCTGTGTATCTGATGCACAGACTCAGAGCACGTAGTTTGGCGCGAAGGATCATGGATATTAGTGACCGGTAATGGTGGGTTAGGTATCATTACTGCGCTTCACCATGTCTCAAAAAAGAATGTGTGTTCTCCGTTATTTCTTGTTTCTGTCACAGATCTGGTAGTGCGACATACGTCTCTGTAGTGTGGAGTTTTGGAGTGCGGCCTTCAATTAATTCTGTTATTATTGTTTTCGGTTGCTGTGTGTGTGTGTGTGTGCGCACGTGTATTATACAGTTCAGGTGCTTTGTTCTATTGCTACCCGTATGGTGTGGCTGTAGCACAGTCAGTAATAAACCTGCAATCCGTGTGTGAACTGTCCATAGCTGAAGATGATCTGCTGCTTTGACATACAATATGTTGGTTTGCTGTCTGTTGTAGCGTAAAACGTTCTAAAGCTGGTGTAAAATGCTGTTGGCCAGTTAAATTAATACAAAAAACATGAATGTTGCGCAGCATTTAATATGACGTCATGATATAGACTTTCTCTCAGCACCCCCAACTCTGAATGACTTCCAGCGTCCCTGGAGTTATATCATCAATATTGAATATAAGTACTAGGTCGCTTGAACGGAAGTGAAATTAGTTCTTTTCAATTATCCTTAAATTGGCTCATGTTGTTGGTGTGAAGGAAAGAGTTGCTCCTATAGCTGATTTGTGAATTTAGATCTAAAAGGTTATTTCCTATCATTGCTATTAGTTATGACAACATTTTACTCAACAAGTTAATTGCTGACATCTCAGAACATGGTGACATCACTTTGAGGGGTCAAGAAACGCAAGCAGTGAGACGATCAGACAGGTTGTAAACAAAAGGCAAATGTTGCTAAAAATCCTTCATTTCACAAAACTATGTGCACAACTTCAGTAAGTACAGCAGGTCAAAGTTGAAGCAGGAAGTGGGTTTGTAAACTGTGATGGATGTTTACAACAGACAGTTGTCTAATCATTTTACTTTCATTATTTCTTCCAAATAAGTTAGGTTAACCTGGAGGTTTGTTTCCAGCCTGTCTGATCATCTGACTGCTCGTGTTTCTTGACCAGTCGGACTTCTTGTTAGTGATGTCTCCGTGTTCCCAGATCTCAGCTACTGACTTGGTCAGTACAATGGCCCAATTCCAGTGAGACCCCTAAAGCTACCAGTATGCTTCTTCAGAAGTGCTTGCTGGATGGTCAAATAGCCTCTGTGTCGTACAAACTAGTTCTGTTCAATCATAACCCGGTCCTAGGCCCTAAGCACTGAACCTTCACAGACTGTAACTGACGTCACCTGTGTTATCCTCGTAACTGTTGTAACGAGTGTAGGAGGGCTCCAAACACCGTATGAGGAATGGGAGAGCACCTGGACAGAGACATTTCTGCAAGACATTGATATTTCATATATAGTTTAAAAATATGGTTTGTAATCAAATGGTTCTGTTGGACCAAATTATTTGGAAGTCACCATTCTGCCATCATAAGAAAAACAAGTACAGTATATATAAAGTAAGTACTGGTTAGCAATGTGTGTTTTTTTGTTTGTTTTTTACGTTGTGGAATTTCACCATTTTAATGTTATGAATTGCATGTTGTTCCCATGAGCAAAGTCTGCAGAGTTGCAGACTTATGGAAAGTGCATGAAGTTCTCAAAAAGACAACTGGAGTGCTCTCAAATACTTGCTGATATCACAGTAGAACAGCCAGACTTATGAGGAGGGTGAGGAGCAGGGCCAGTGTAATTATTACCGATGGGACTGATGGACAGAACTATGAAAACAACACATTCAGATTCTGAATATGGCCCCATGTTCTGTAAGCTCTGATATCTTGCAGAACGACCTCAGGAAGGAAACTATTTGTGACTCTTGACAAACAATTATATCACATGATCTTCATCACATAAATTGCTCAGTTGTTGTGGAATTGTAGATGTTTAAAATTTCAATTTTGGTGGTGTGAGATTGTCAAATGCTGCAAATGCTTTTTTTTCAATGTGTGTGTGTGTGTGTGTGTGTGTGTGTCTGTGTAGGGTGAAGGCTGGGTGTACCACAACCCTCTGTGGAAAGCTCACTGACTAGGAGCCTTGGAAGCAGCTGTCCACTCCCAGACGACAGGCGATCAGGACCAAGGGCTGGCCAAAGAAGAGAGACACAGAGGAGAGAGAGACACAGAGAGAGACAGAAGCTAGGTTTCCATCCAAATGTAACTGAAAAAGCGCAGAAAAACATGTGGCTGGAAACCCACCTACTGAGAGAGAGACAGGGTGACAGAGAGAGAGAGACACACAGAGAGAGATGGGACTCTGTGTGCCAGAACAAGAGGTGCCAAAGACTACCAGAGGAAAATGGACAAACCTCCAGTCCTGACCAATCAGAAACGTGTTGGCTCAGCAGTGAGGTGAGATGATCTTACACGGGTACAGCCACTTTTGAGATTACAGTATTCAGTCACAAAGAAGTACCTGGACAGAATGACAGAATGGGACATTTTTTCTGACAATAGATCCAAACAAACCCCCATAAACAGCTACTGCCCCTCTCACTTGTTTGCACAATGTACTGAACAACAGTGTTGGTCACAACAGTTTTGCACAATCCACTGTACAATATAGTGTAACTCTGCTAGGGGTCAAGAAACGCAAGTATTGAGACGATCAGACACTGCACTGCACATGTGTGTATTTTTATGTTTAGGTGTGTGTTTGTAAGAATGGATGGATAAACTCTTTAGCCTCTTTGAAAAACAACCCTGTACACACATTTCATAGAATCCAATGAAGCTGAAGCTGGAGCCCACTGATCTTTCTGTAATGGAACTCGTTTAAACTTAATATGACAGAGAACTTTTTTTAGGGGAGAAATGATATTTTATCTGAAGTCATCCTTCATATTCATGTGCTGCAGTTTGACCCTAAAGTCTGCAAAACGTTTTAGCTTTAAAGGGTCACTTCACCCATATTACTGTACAAAAAACATACTCTCTTACCTCTAGTGGTACTTCTCTATGCAGATAGTTTTGGTTTTATTTGTCCAGGTTTTCAGATATCTGCCTCCACCCAAATACAACAGAGGTGAATTTAATTTAGTGTGTGCTGCTTACAGCACTGAAAAATGAGACACACACTGTGAATAGTTTTCCTAAGGATTGTTTCTATAGTAGTAAGTAGTTCCTATGAAAACTGTAGCGTGTTGTTATGAATTATCCAGTAGTAGGTGCACTGTTTTTGGAAAGACAGGTGACTTTTGAATTTCTTAAAATGTCTATTTTTCAGTGCTGTAAGTGCCAAAACTAAATTCCATTTACGATCTGAAGGGGTGAGGTCTGGAGCCCATGGTTATAGTTAAAGCATGTAATAAAGTGCAGTATAATGCTTGAACATAGAACATGTCTTGAAGCTGATGAAGACAAACAGGTTATTCCGTCCCTGCATAGAGGAGGTGAATAGCTACCGTTAAGATAACCTTAATGGTTACCATTACCATTAAAGGTAAGTGGGAAACTGCCATTTATTTTATTTTATTTATTCATTGGATTTGGGAGAGCTGACTCTTTTAATTCAAACATGGTTAAAATAGAGATATAATACAAGCTAACTAATATAATGAGCCTTGCAGTTTTACTGGTAAATGAAACAGTGGAATGTGGTCTTATAAAGTTAGCTCTGCTGTAACTTTAGCTGTTAGGTTTCCCTATTTAGCTAACTTTGAATTCTGTCTTCATATATGAGTGATTTAAGGAATTTATTTCCATTCATACCAAAATGTATATTTTGACCAGAGTTCCATTTTTGCTTTTCAAGTTTGACGGTTTATTAACTTGAGTTGGCCCACTGCAATTCTCTGGCTACTCCCTACTATGGTGTAATCAACCAATGAGATTTCTCATTTCTTCAAAAGTGAGGCATCCAATAATATATCAACTTTGATAAGGTTTCAGTTTTTCTTTAACTTCCACCTTTGTTTGCCATTTGTTACTGATGTGCACTTTTGCATCAGGATCACAGTGAGGTGTGAAATAATCTAGCTGTCCACTGGATTACAATAGTATGGTTCTCATGGGAGTACCAGACCAAAACTGATTATTGGTATACTTTAAAGTCACTCTTTTCTGGAATTTAAAGTCTCAGTCGGTGTTAGAAGCAATCTTATTACTGAAGTAATTTGAAAAATCTATCAAGTCAGGTCACACTGGAGCCAGACTGTCCAAACATCATTTGTTTAGTTCATAATTATTGGGAATGTCTCTAGTGGGAATTACTGCAGTGTCATCATTCCATCACCATATAGTCAACAAACCTATGCAACATTTGATTGTAGACAGAAGTCTCCAGATGGGGAGGGGGGTTCTGGGACTGAACAAGCTCTGTATTTATTTAAAATAAAGATCTCTTATTAAATCTGTTGTCTCCTGGATTGTTGGGTGATTCTTAGTTTTTCTCATTTGATTCCAGACCTCATACTCTCGCTACACACAAATCCAAAAACACACACACAAGAGGCAAAACTCCACGAATCTCCTGCAAAATGAAACTATGTCACACACACACCACCACATGAACAGACAATTCTAAGAACCAATTGACAACGCTGATGTGCTCAATGTAAAACACTACTATGAATGGAAGTATTAATGCCTTATCAGGAGACTTATGCCTTTTGCATGTTCAGTGTTACACTGACTACATATGTACAGTTTTTGTATAATGTTTTTATACTCAAATATAAATCACACAAACATACTGTAATATAAGCAAAAATATGTTTTTATTTTTTCCCCCAAAATACTGTATACATCCCAACAATATGTTCTCCCTGGCCAGGCAGTGGAGGAAGTATCGCCTAGCAAGGCGAATCCAGCCCAGAAAAGAAAACAGAAATGTGCACATGCATCTTCCATAGCTTGCAGAAGAGGTATACGCATATGGGGATTGCAGTCATAGACCTTCCATGAACCAGTTGCAGACCAGATGACAACGTACCTGGGCTGCTCTGGGCCATCTCTCTGGTCTGGTGGAATGACCAGGAATGTGATGAGACGGGCAGTGTTGTAGGGGCCAAGGATGGCAGGCTGATGGATGACGCCATGGTGGCAAACAGCTGCGCATGCAGTAATGTTTCCTCCTCGCTGGCCAGGGACTTTGACGAAGGCACGCTGTCCAATGACATTCCTTCCCCTTCCTCATCTTTTCACAAGGTTGAAACCATCCTCATCAGTGAAGATGAATTCATGCTCCACTGCAGCTGCATCTAGCTGAAGAACCCTCTGAAACACGCAACATGACAATATCAGAAATAGACCTAGAGCGGTCAATATTGTGAAGTACAAAACACTGTAATATGTCTATAGCAATAGACATACACCTTATATATGCTTCCTTTAGGCAATATTATTAGGAAATAAATAAAATTTCATTGTTATGCAAATGATACCCAATTATATTTAACGATCAAGCCAAATGAAACCAATCAATTAGTTAAACTTCAAGCATGCCTTAAGGACATAAAAACATGAATGACCTGCAATTTTCTAATGTTAAACTCAAAGACAAAACTAAAGTTATTGTACTTGGCCCCGAACACCTCCGAAACATATTATCTAAATGGCATTGCCCTGGCCTCCAGCGACACCGTAAGGAATCTTGGAGTTATCTTTGATCAGGATATGTCCTTTAACTCCCACACATCAGGCACATCCTGTCTCAAAAAGATGCAGAAAAACTAGTCCATGCATTTGTTACATCTAGGCTGGATTATTGCAACTCTCTATTATCAGGCTGCCCCAATAAGTCCCTTAAGACTCTCCAGCTGATCCAGAATGCTGCGGCACGTTTACTGACAAGAACCAGGAAAAGAGATCATATTTCTTCAATATTAGCTTCTCTACACTGGCTCCCTGTAAAATCCAGAATAGAATTTAAAATCCTTCTCCTCACCTACAAAGCCCTTAAAGGTCGAGGCACTACGGGGCTTTTTTCCTATCTTTAATCAAGAGCATGGTCTATCAGTTTGAGAGCATGTTTTATTTATTTCATGTTCAGATTTTGTAATACTCTCCCTCAAAACCCTGCTCTCGCACTCAAATAGCCCCTGCTTGCGCTTGGATTTGCTCTGCTTCTGCTCAAACTGGATGCTCAGATATATTGTTGCTTGCGCTCCAGCTTCAGCCCTTCTCCTCGCACTCAGGCTGCTTCTGTGCGCTCGTGAAACGTCTGCTCTCAGATTTCTGCTCAGCTCTTGGATTTTTTTGTGCAACAAGCCTGTCAAAATTCCCCAACCAATAGAATGCCAGCAGTAGTGTTAACCAATGAAATGAATCCGCGTTCGCTTTACTTCTTACAGCGTCCCACAGGGGTGGTCACTCTTTAACCAGGTTCATCCACTCCCGCCTTCCACGGCTCTATAATATGTACAGTTAATATATATACCAGTGACCATACTTTTTCTTTTACTATAATACTTAATATTATATACCATATACCAGCGCCCATACTGTTTATTTTACTATAATAGCTAGTAGCCGTATAGCACACTGACGGAAGGCCGGTGAGAGGAAAACGACATCACCTTCATGACTCAGGAGCCGGAGTCTAGCAGATCGCTGGACAACATGGACCACCAAAGTCAAGGACCTCAAGTAAGTTTTTTACTTTAATGGTGCTATTACTGGAACCAACTTTTTTGTGATATTGTCTTATTTTGCTATACATTGTACGCTGGCAAGGATGTCATGAATCATCCACGTCAGCTCATGCTCATTGACAAACATGGTGGAACCCGTTTTGTTAGTTGCCTAGCAACAGTGTT
Source organism: Macquaria ambigua (assembly GCA_008360985.2). Lineage (NCBI taxonomy): Eukaryota > Metazoa > Chordata > Actinopteri > Centrarchiformes > Percichthyidae > Macquaria > Macquaria ambigua. The sequence goes on along the minus strand of VMKM01002123.1, from coordinate 46,216 downwards.
GCCATAATGTACACTTGAAACCCAAGGATATTATCATGGATGTATTCTTGTGCCGCAAATATGACTTTGTCAATTAATTTTGAAGGAAGTAATAGCACCATTAAAATAAAAAACTTACTTGAGGTCCTTGACTTTGGTGGTCCATGTTGGCTAGCGCTCCCGCTAGCGTTTTCCTCTCACCGGCCTCCCATCGGTGTGCTATACAGCTACTATTACATGTAGCTATTATAGTAAGTCTGTTGTGATGAACCTATGATGCAGGGGGGCTTAATTTCTTTACTTTACTATCCTAAATATTGTGAATGCTACCCTGAAACTCTGTTATACTTATTTTGGCGTTGTCCTTATGCAGAAACTATGGAAAGATATTACATTAGTCATCACTGATAACATAGTCTGACTTATTATTCATATCTTTGGAAGATGTACTATTTGGTTTCAATGTTTTTGGTTAAAAAAAATCACAATGTATTTAATGAATTTAATTATAATATTGGATAAATACCATATCCACGAATCAAAATATTCAAATTCAAAACCCTAATGTATTTTAATCACTAATGAAACCAAACATTACATCAACACAATCTCCTGTTCATTCAGTATGAAGGCTGTGACTGAAATGTGAAATGTGCTATTAATTTATGTTTTCATGTTAAGACATCCCCCTGGTCTGTTTCTCTAAATAAAGTTGGGAAAAACAAAAAAATGCAGCTAACATGAAATCAATAAAACATACTCTCAAACTGAAAGACCATGCTCTTGATTAAAGATAGAAAAAAGCCGCATAAGGCACCATCATATCTTAAAGAGCTCATAGTACCCTATTACCCCACTAGAACACTGCGCTCCCAGAATGCAGGGTTCCTTGTGGTTCCTAGAGTCTCTAAAAGTAGAATGGGAGCCAGAGCCTTCAGCTATCAAGCTCCTCTCCTGTGGAACCAGATCCCAGTTTGTGTACGGGAGGCGGACAACCTCTTCACATTTAAGAGTAGGCTTAAGACTTTCCTCTTTGATAAAGCTTATAGTAGGGCTGACTCAGGTGACCCTGAGCCACCCCTTAGTTATGCTGCTATAGGCCTAGACTGCTGGGAGACTTCCCATGATGTACTGAGCTCCTCTCTCCTCCTCTTCCTCTCCCTCTCCACGCACTCATATCCCATTAATGCTTGTTACTAACTCGACTGCTTCCCTTTCCCGTAGTTGTGTGCTTTCTCTCCCCTTTCTCTCTCCTTCTGTTGCTTTCTGCAGGTGTTTCTGCCTCCGGAGCTGTAGAGTCTGGATCTATGGTTGCAGGCCACCTGCTGCCCCCGTGCTCCTGCTCTACACCCGCTGCTGCTATTATTGTTATTGGTCTTATTATTAGTATTACTATTATTATATTGCTATTAGTATTATTTTTATTAATATTAACATCAATTCCATTACCACTACCATTACTATACATCTCTATGTGAAACTGTACTGTACTATACTACTGTATGTTCTTTCAATTCATAAAATCAAGAAAATAGCAAAAAACAAACAAAACAAAAACAATTATATACACATATGAGACTGTGGAAGTGTGTGTTGAAGTTTGGTGTGTGTTGATGTTGATGTAGGTGTGTGTGTGTGTGTGTGTGTGTGTGTGTGTGTGTGTGTGTGTGTGTGTGTGTGTGTGTGTCTTTCTCTGAGACAAAACAGCCACAAGTCAGAAGCAATTGTGGAAACACCGAAAGAGTTCGGAAAGCGGACATTAGTTTCTCCAACAAACATTGTTATTCATTAGTTAGGCAAATCAAAACTTTCCCTGCATGTGGGTGGCAGCTTCCTTAACAATGAGTGACTAATAAATTAATTTGGTTATTGATTGATGTGATTCATTAGTTAATTTACAAATCATTAGGGACAGGTGAGGAACACTCTGATCAAGGTAATTCACAAAATAAAGACAAAAATACAAATGAAATAATAATGCTAATAATTTATTTCTCTTCAACTTACCAGGTTGGTTGATGAGGTCATCATTATTCCCAAGGACATGGTCGTAATCCAAGGGTCAGCAGGATGGTGCTGGCAGGTACAGATTTAAGTTCCATATGCACAGAGGAGAGTGAGGAGAAGGGTCAAGTCTCTTGAATACAGTGGCCAGCCGATGCAAAACACAACAACATTTCCAAAAATCCCAACATCAAGCAAACACAACATCCAGGCTTAAACCAGAACACTGGGAGGTGGAGGGGAAAGAATGTGATTGGCCACCGTGCCACCAACACTGTCCACTTATCACAAAGCTCTGTGTTGTTATTATTAACCCTCTGTGACCCTGAATAGGATAAACAGTTTAGTATTAATCTATTTTATGAGTAGACTTTGTCACTAGACAGGAAAGACAGCAAGTCTGTCGAAATCGCAATCAAACATCAACAACATTAAGCAATACATAGATGAGTATGAATGTTATGACGTGGTATGATTTTGATAATTTGTCCCATTATCAGTCACAATAAATTCAACCAATTAATTAATTCTCAAATAGCTGAGCCAACAAGCACAGAGACAAACATTTAATCCAAACAGTTATTTGTGTGGAAGCAGTTAAAGCCCACTGCTCACACAGGAGAGAGAAAAAGATCAAGCTTCTGATAAGCTAGGCTGCCAGAGAGTTCTGGTTTTACACACAACAGATTTGGTTTTATGCATGAGGTAGTACAATGTAAACTACAACACACACTGGCAGGATCACATACAGTCGCATACGTTGACAACTGTCATGCACCAGACACAAGAAGTAGTCACAGTACAGTGATAAAATTGCTTTTCTGGAAAGTTGACACACATCAAAAGCGGGGGAAAAATCTGTGGTGTATCCCCAAGAGCTGGCTTGTTAGCAGGCTTACATACAAAACAATGAGCACGGGTGTTTTGACCCGCATCACAGTTGACCAGTTGTGCAGCAGAAACACACCGCTTACTGCATGACGAAGCAAGAGCCATCACTGGAAACTCTCCTCACTGGAAAATTTCCCACTGTCCATAAAATGCCTTTACGTATCATGTTTCTACTTGGTTTTTCATTTGCATTTATCCTTGGTTTTCGTAAAGAAAGTGTTTCTCAAAGGAGACATGTTGGTGCTTGTTGGTGCTGTGCTACTAGTTGATTGTAATGGGGAAAAAAATCAAGCCATGACACAGCTATTGGTTTGTTGTCCTCTGCATACTCATATGACAAAGCACAGAAATGGTATTTACAGTGGCAATAGCCTGGTAATACCTTGGTAATAACAATGAGCCTTGTTGTATTCATTTCTGTAATCAAATGAAGATGAGGCAAAAACAGGAGGGCCATTATGGGTTTCAGTAATAACATCCTAAAAAATGGGGTGGGGGTGGGGGTGGGGTAAGATTTTAAAGTGTAGTAGCCCACATGATCTTCAAGATTCTGTACATTGTAATTACTGTAACATCTGTATATTCACCTCTGTTAATTACCATGTTTTTATTGACTTGCCTATTCATGTGATGTTATACTGTATTTGCTGTCAAGACTGACCATTTTATCAATATACAATGTTTGTTATAATTGAAAAATCCCAATAAAAATATTGTTAAAAATAAATAAATAACATTATAAAACTGGGATAGCAACCTGCTTACAATAATCAGGTTTTATAATTAGGTCATATTTCTGCAGTAATAACGGGGTAATATCAATGTAATACCTTCACAATTACAAGAAAATAACAGTTCAAATTCTGTGATTTCTTACCTGAAACACAGATGGTAATTGTGGTATAATAACCATGAATCAGGGCTGGAAAAAAGCAAAACATTGTTAAATGTCTAAACATTATGGTAATAGAATGAGCCCATTATCCCGTTGTTTTCCTGTTAACAAGTTATTGCTGAGATTTTTCTGCCCTTCTGAGTTCTTCCTATTACTCTCATGTTTTTGTCCTATTACCCTACCAAAGAAAATCAACCCTAATATTGCTATGATATTCTCATTGTTATCACCAAAATATTAACCATGTTATTACCTCTGTAATTACTTTTTCTAAAATGTTGTGTATTTTGTAGAGAAATAGAAGTCCTGTGTTGCCAAGTAGTATTTATTTATCTGGAAACTAAGGTGAAAGAGTGTGTGTGTGTGTGTGTGTGTGTGTGTGTGTGTGTGTGTGTGTGTGTGTGTATTACGATCTCTGTGTATGGTGCTGTGCTGTTGGTTCAACATGAGGCAAACCATGTATTGTGAGTGTGAATAGGGCTCAGTGGCAGTGCAGGGGATTAGCATGAGAATGGTGTGGGAGTGCTGGAAGGCCAGTACTTCATTTCTGTCACTCTGCAACTCGTGCTCTCTCAACTCAGCCCTCTACTCCTCCAAACACTCAGCTGTGGCTCAGCTCGGCTCTCTACCTCTGTCAGTGTTGCTCATAATCTTCCTCACCTCAACCCTCCTTGTTCTCATCTTCCTCCTGGCAGACACTGGTGACAGCATGGAGAATAACCACACTTTCCTGTACTTTGCATACGGCAGCAACCTGCTGAAAGAGCGGCTTCAGCTCAAAAACCCCTCTGCGACAGTACACTGTGTGGCCAGGCTCAAGGTGCCGTCTGGTATTAGGAGCATCAACATTCTGTCCCATATTAACTGTACACACTTGTATACTTCTTTCTTTTTCTCTTTTTCAGGACTATAAATTGGTGTTTGGGAACCATAAAGGCCTTGCCAGTGACCGGTGGCATGGAGGTGTGGCCACCATAGAGCACAGCCCAGGGGACGAGGTGTGGGGTGTGGTGTGGAGAATGAACATGTCTGACCTGGAGTCTCTAGACAGGTAAAGTGACAGGTAAAGTTTTCCTTTATTTCTTTAATGGCCTTTCCTGGGATTCCGTGAATGTTTTCCTGTGAAACTGATATCTACCATGTGTGTGTTTTTATATGTGTGCGTGTGTGCACACTCTCAGCCAAGAGAATGTGTTGTTAGGTGCGTACAGTCCTGTGGAGCTGTCAGTGAAGACAAAAGGGCAGGAGCTCAACTGCCGTACCTACATAATGAACAGCTGTGTGTATGCCCCACCATCACCACAATACCTACAGGTAAGGCTGCTTCCACTACATCCTTGCTTGTGGGCTCAGAGCACTTGAATATAATGCTGGAGGAGTGATTCCTTCCAGGCAGTTACAAATGCCAAACTAATTCTTCAGCCCCAAGAAAGTCATCTTTTCCAAAAGTTCTAGGATAAAGCTTATGTTATTCTACATTTTTTATTGTCAACAAATCCCATAAAAAATCCCAAACCAACAATGTGTTAATCTGTCTCTCAATACTTTATTACTTCCCTCCCCTGTCAGTGGCACTCAGCCCCAAGCCCACTGGTTCCTACTGAAGATGCAAATTAAAAAGTGTATCTACCTTAGATACATTTAAGTAGTTTAGTACAGTGGTTTCCAATATAGAGGTCTGTCCCCCTCCTAAATCTCATAATCTGAGGGGTCGTGAGATAATGAATGGGAGAGGAAAGTCGAAAAAACAAAGGTCTGCTAAACACATTTGTTTTTTTGGACTTTTCTCTAATCTTTGCTTGTTTTGTGAAATATTGGATAATTTTACCTCTTGAGCCTCAAACTGTTATTTAAAAGGAAACAACCTGAGTAGTTTAGAAGGAGTTAGTGTCTCTTTGCTGGAACTGCGAAAAACTCATAGACATCTGAAACGTGGCAAAATCACACATCTGTTTTTTTGTAAGGGGTCACAAGCCAAATGGTTGGGATCTACTAGTTTAATCTTTACAACGTGTTGTATTTTATAAGCTTATTATATGTGTTTTTATAAAGCAACTAGTAGTAATATCTGTCAAATAAATGCAGTGGAGTAAAGAGTATAATAGTTTCAGTTTCAGAACGTTGCAGACCGGCGCATTGCAAGTAGTAGTAGTAGAACACATCACATCGAACTTTGGTTCGTGGTTGTAAATAGAACTTTCGGCCCTAATTCCATTTTCCCCCATGGTAGCAATCCACAGACAGAAAGGGAATGACAGAGAAGTGAAGGGACAGTCAACAAGAGAGAGAGAGAGAGAGAGAGAGAGAGAGAGAGCTGCAAACTGTAAACAGCTGTTTCTACGTACCTCCCCCTGCTGATTTTGAGTGATTATTGTGAATGCTCTGATTAACAAATGTAAATAAGTAATGCTTTGTTTGTGATGACAGTTTTGTTTAGTTTTAACAAGCTTAAGTCGAGCTGAGACGGGCCAGATCACACCACTGCAACTTTTCCCTGCACCACATTGAATAAACGCTGAATTGACTTGGGTTCGGTCCAATCACAAACAAGAAGAGTTGTCCCTCCCTTTCCGTAATGTGAAATGTTGTTGTGTTTTGTGAAATGTTATTGTGTTTTGTGAAATGTTGTGTTTTATGAAATGTCGTTTTGTTTTGTGAAATATCGTGTTTTGTGAAATGTCGTTTTGTTTTGTGAAATGTAATTTTGTTTTATAAAATGTTGTGTTTTGTGAAATGTGATTGTGTTTTGTAAAATTTCGTTTTGTTTTGTGAAATGTTGTGTTTTATCAAATGTGTTTTGTGAAATGTCATTTTTTGTGAAATGTGTTTTGTGAAATGATGTGTTTAGTGAAATGTCGTTGTGTTTTGTGAAATGTGTTTTGTGAATGTTATTTTGTTTTGACCTTCAGTGCCACCGTAGCAGATGAATCCACATTTGGTGCTCTAGTGAGTATTTGGGGCAGCAGGACGGTGTGTGGGATTGAGTCCAAATAAACTACAGTGTGTGTGTTCATGGTGATGAAGGAACAACAGTGTGGCTCACTGATGTGTTTTTAATAGTTTTTTATGGCACAGAGGAAGAAGAGATATCAGGGTGTGATACACACACAGTACTTGTTAGTAGATACATTCACTGCTGGTTTGCTTCTTTTCATGGAATTTGTTGACAAAAACTAAAACATGTCAGTTTATTAGGTCCACCTTGCTAAAACTAATGCAGTCTGGTAAATGACTACATATGTGTAGTGCTTTTATCAAAAGTGCTTTTCAAGGTTTTTGCCTTTCATTCATCCATTCACACACACACCACTGGCCAACCTTTGATATGTGGAGGTGGGGATCGAACCGTCAACCCTGTGTCTAATGTTCAATTTTCCTTGAAACTGAGAGGTGCTGAATCGACTGATGTCTGATCATTTTGGAGGCTGCAGTTTATGGTGCTGTTGAAATGTATTGTGTTATACTGACAGGTGTATTATTCCATTAATATCAATGAGGGGAGGCTAAATAACAGAGACACCTCTCTGTATAATGCCATACAGTTCAACAGCACCAGAAACTACATCCTTCAAAATGATCAGTTGAATCAACACGTCAAAAACAATTTTAACAAACATTAGAACCTTCATGCAGGGAGTATTTATTGCAGGACAGTTAGACTTAATTAGTTTTAGCTAGGTGGACTTAATAAACTGCCAACTGAGTGTATATCACCAGACTTATAAAGAGGTGCTGCACATGTTTTTTGAGCTGTAAACTAAATGATATGACTGTACTGTGATGAAACGTATCAGTCATATAATATCATAATATTTACATTTTTTTACCAAATTTATAAAAATCTACTGTTTTAAATCAGCCCTGAACCTGCAAGGCTAATGCTGACATAGAGTCAACCAGTTGGGACCTGTCTACGTCATGAAATTTACATAAAAAAATATTCAGTGTCAGTCAGTCTCCTGACACACACACTACGTAGCCACGAGGCCACACCTCCTGCAGGTGTTGTTCCCTCACTCCTCTGTTGCAGTTTTTAAATCCGCTGAGAGAGAGGTTTCTAGCAAAATTTGAGGGTGTAGTTACACTTTAATCATTTCTAAGATTAATAGATTGGAGGAGTAAGTGGGTATATTGGGGAGGTTCCAGAAATTAATGTCCTATTATTTTTTTGCATTAGACAGTGTTTGTTGAATGGCTGTTTCCAACAGGATAGGCATGAACATCTGTTAGAATCATAAGTACAAAAGGTCAACTTTCAGTCCCAGAAGACATTTCATTTGTTTTCTAAAAATATCTGCTCTTGGAAACTAAAGCATTATTCATGTTTTTATGTTATGACGCTCTTGGTTAAGGTTAGGGAGACATTGTTGTCTGGGTCAGCACTGATTTCAAGCACAAGACAAGTCTTGTTGACTTTTTCAATATTTAACCAAAGCAACCTTAACCAAAGTGTTGTAGTAACCTAAACCTAGCCACATGCAAGATGCACAATGTGAGACCCGGTCTCTGGGGTCAAAGATCAATGCTTTTAAGACATGCCATTAACCCCAACCACCCCCTTATAAACTCTGTGCAGTTTCTGGATTCCTAGACTGGTAAAAGCATTTACATTTCCTCTAAAAGGTTTCTGGCAAAACCATTTAGTTTTAGTTTACCAAAATAAGTACTGAGCAGGACATTTTACAGTTGGAAAATAAAATTGTCAAAAACATAACACTATATATGCTGTTGCGACAATTATTCAGCTGGGCTCTATTACTGTAATATTTAGTGCCACTCAGCATTCCAAACAGAGGGGACAAACGTGAAATATTTATAACTAGTGACCATAAAACAACCTGCACTCAGTAACCTTTTAAAATGCAAAGCTGCAGTGGTCATATCTCCACTCTGGGCTTAAGTATAGGATAAGGAAGTCACCCATGGATGACATTGTAAATTACCTTTCTAAAAGGCCTTTCTCACTGTGATGTCAGACGTGGCTGGTTAATGTTGTTGTTTTGAATCAAGAAGACAAAAGAATATGATCATGAATCGGGTCAGGGGCATCATCGCTTATTCACTCCCACCATTTCTCTCTGTGAAGCATCTGGAATAGGGATCAGTCTGCTCAACCCCCTCGTCACCTGACTATGTGATCAACAGGTCAAAACAGTCAGGACACACGCCCTCTGCCATGCTACATTTTACAGCTTCTGACAGCTTGTGAGCTACAACACCAGATTGTTCTTTTGCACATGTGAGAGCTCCAAACATGCCTGAGAGAAAAGCAGTATGCAGGGAGGGACAGTATGGCTTTGTGGTCAGAGCTTTGTCTTCTATAGTGTGTAAGCAAGAGTCCACTATATTGTTCCCTGCCTGCACAGAGAAATCACAAATTGAGTGTGATCTTGACATACTGTAGCTCACATGGCTGTTACATACAAAACAACACAGTGTCCAGTACAGTGTTCCATATCCTGTACATTTTACAGTAATGTATGTGAACATACAGTGAAGTAATGTTGACAGATCCATGTAGACACTGACAGTGGACTGCAGTTGGTGCTAACATGTGCTGCCACTACACAGCTGCTCTAGACAATAACTGTAATGGTTTAAAGCTAGAGTGTGGAACTTTTGTCTCCCCCTTCTGGCAGTGAGAGTAATTACACAAACTCTGTCTGTGCTGCTCATGACATATGACTATAAGGGAGCTTGCTCAAATTTCCACAGTTCCAAGACAATAATCCATTATTTAGGTAGAGTAAATGTCATAGGTTCACAGCCTACTCCAAATATTTTACAAAGACCAACCTGTCCAAGAGCAGTAAGGCCACATCCTGTCTGTCCTCAGTCCCTTTTAGCCTGTCCAACGAGGAAAAGCTACACCAATGATTATCTATGTTTGTTTCTTTTTTTGACTGTAATCCTTCCTCTGAATGCAGAGTTTCATTTTTATCTGGAGCATCAGAAACCTTTCTTGGAGCTTCTTAGGTTTTTCCACCATACTCCTAGTTGCTGCTGCATTTTGCATTTTGAGCTTCTGTTGATGCGACTCTCTCTACATGGCTCTGGTTTTACTACCGGTGTGCCAGCACGGGAATGTGGCCACACACACCAGATTAAAAAACTCTGGTATACTGCGACATACAGAGAGATTTACGTGGTGGTGATAGTCTTAATCAGCATTGTGTGAACTCGCCTGGCAACGGCTTGAATGTAACAGACATTCATTTATATGTGAAAGTCCCACACTCCAGCTTTAAGACATATGATTTGTGCATTAGCAATGAAAGAGAATTGGGACAATGCTTTTCACCGTTGTACAATGAACGAATTAATGATCTGAACCTATTGTACCTGTTTTTCAAAAACTTTCTTTCAAAAACTTTCTAAAATTCTCTTGTTTTATTCTTGAGACATTGAGCCATATTCACAGAGGATCTTATCTCATCAGTAGGAGTCCTCCTAAATGGCACTAGAAGTTCCTAGCTAAGAGTTTCCTTTTAAGAGCTCTTCACAAAGCTGCTGAAGGCAACCTTTAGTAAGGAACAAAAGAACTCCTAAGCTAAGAGAAGGGGTGGGATTGACTTCGTTGCTATGGATGGATGGATGAATGGATAGATAGACAGCTAGATAGACAGATGTGTGTTTAGTGTGTGTGTGTGTGTGTGTGTGTGTGTCAACTTGACAGCTGAGTTTCAAAACATCAACAGTGAGCTGGGAAGAAATGTCAGGATTTGTGGCTGTTATTGGTTATGAGAAAATCAGGGACTTTAGTGTAAGGACAGTCAATATATTCTGCTTCATCAACCACTGCAGGTGATTGTGATGGGAGCAGAGCAGAACGGCTTGCCAAAGGACTACCAGGAGAAGCTGAGAGCAATCAAGACCAACATGTATGAGGGTCCACTACCCATGATGGCTGAACTGGAGCAAGCCAGAAGAAGAACCAAAGAGAGGGCCAACCACCGTTCTGATGCCTGATAATCCAGCAGAATCCAGGCCCAGGTAACCCTTTCTACTATAGGAAAGTCCTTGTAACTCTGTATTCAACCTAATACTGTAGCTTAAGTTCACCTTAGCTAGCTGCTTCATGCATAACTTACAGCAAATACAGAATTGATGGCTCTGTGGTCTAACTTGAGTTGCCTGTAAAGATGAAAATAACAGTTGCATTTTGACAGGTTAGAGGTGTGAGATCCACCAGAAATGTTCACCATGAGGAAGAATAATACATAATGTTATTTTCTTTTTGGCTTCACAATCGTGCCTTTATGTTTTTATGGTTGAGATATATTTCAGTGCTTGTTTCTTGCTTGTAACACCACTTTGAGTCATGTACAACTAAAATATTATTTAAAGGGACATACCAGTGTTTTTGAAAGCTTTTGCCTGTTAACTACAAGTAGGACAAATTACCCCCATCCCACAAGGATCAGCTCAACCATTTCTCTCCACAAAAATTGTCTGAAAACGTCTTTTCCTGGCCTTTTTCAGTCTGGAAAAAAATTGATTCACAATAATAGGCGAGTAAAGCTTAATTTCTAATAGTTTAATGTACTTTATTTGCTAATTAAGTAATGGAAACTTGTTAAAATGCAAATGTTGCCTTGAGGCAACACCGTACCATTATGGATTCACCATGACACCATGACATTGTGGTATTGTGTATTTAGGTATATATGCTGTTCAAAAGCATACCAGTCATCATAATTTTCTTTTTATCTCTACAATTTAACCTGGATAAATTTGATGTTAAAGTTGTAGTAAAGTAAAGTTCAGGCTATTACTGTACATTGTAGGCTATAGTCTATTACTATTACAGTGAACTTTGTGAGTCTTTTTTGCAGAGCACATGCTTATATTTTCCACGTTTTCTCCATTTACAGAATGAATGTAACATCATTCTATGCCTCTTCAAGGAAGAAGGTAGAACTAGCACTCCCAGTTGATGTTAGTGAGGATGAATTAGAATTGAATAGTGATGAAGACGAGCTGCAGGCAAACTTGCAAGGAGAAAGTGAGAGTGATGAAGACTATGAGCCTTAGAACGAGGATGAGAATGAGGATGAGGACAGTGAGGGTGAAAGTGCAGCGACAGGTATTACCAGTATAAGATAGGGTGTAAAATGCATTGATAATTAATTAATTATTGCATTTTCTTGTTATTTGCATAGCATGCTTAGGACATTTGTTTGTTTTTCAGTTGCTCTTTCCATAAGCAGTGAGCCTTAGACTCTTCGACGCATTCATTCCAATAGGTTGTTCCACAATGATACAATGTTGCCTGCAGGCAACATTCAGACATGTAATCTTATGAAAAGAGTTATTTTTAACATTTTAACATTTTAAGTGGCATGTATTTTAACCTGTTGAGACTATTGAGTATTTTCCATGTGTTTTTAAATAAATGTTGTTGGAGTCGGTGAAAGGAACTGATACCGGCGTGAAGTGCGTTACAGTAGTCCAGGCAGGAAAAAATAAAAGCATAGATAACTTTGTGCAAATCAGTGGGAGACAGGAACGATATGATTTTGGATATTTTCTATTGCTGAAAGATGCAAGACTGGACAACATTCTTAACATGAGCCTCAAAACAGAGATCTGCATTAAAGATTACTCCAAGATTCCAGCAGCCAGATTAGTATTTTCATTCAGTGAACCAAGCTTACTATGAAGCAGGCTGGTGGAATGTGTTTGAACAAAGACTATGACCTCAGATTTATCATTATTTAGTTTTTTAAAGTTTTGGGACATCCAATATTTTATATCACTGAGTCAGGCAAGTAAATTATCTAAATTGCTGGAGTTACTAGATTGGAGAGACATAAAGCTGTGTTTTTCGCATAACAGTGATGGGAAACACCATGGTTCTGGATGATCTGGCTGAGAGGAAGCATGTACACTGAGAAAAATAGAGGGCCAAGAATGGACCCTTGAGGAACACCACAGTTAAAATCAGCAACAGAGGAAGGCATTTGCTATGACAACTGAAAAGGTTCTATTGGACAGGTATGAACGTAGCAGTTTAAAATAATGTTTGGCAGACTCTGCTGCCTTGGTGGAGGATTTTAGAGTCAACCATGTCTTGGTTAACATAAGAAAGACAATCAGTTCATTAATTATGAATGACAAGTTACACAGTGATCTTGCATTCAGGAGGCCAATTTTATTGTGTGTTACATCCAGAGTTGAGGGCAGTTGGGCACATGCCCCGCCGAGGAGGTGCAGGTTGGAAGTATTAGCTCCCCACCGAGGCCTTCCGGAGCAATAGGGCCAGTTGTTGCAGATAACTAAATTGTAGAAACCGGAGGTGACCGACAGGCGGAGCACTGTACTGGCGTGAGAGGTGGGGATGACAGAAGAGAACTGTCCACGTTGCAACTGGGCCGGGTGGTGATTATGGTGTTGGAAGCGACTGAAAGTCCAAAGCAATTGATTAACCTATTGTAAATAGCAATATCAGGGCAGGAAGAAATTATGGGGTAGCTGGAGGGTCCTGGCTCCACATGAACAGCGGAAGAGGAGCATGGGGAACCAATCAGACTAATGCTAGGACCCCGGTTACATCAATAGTAGTGGAACTGGTCAGGGAGAGTGGACGTCAGGGAATTGTTGTGGCTACCTGAGAGTGGAACACGTGGGTGGGCGACACCGTAAGAAATGTTTCCAGACAGTAGTTTTGCCCCTAACCAGTTCGGATGAATGCCATCATTTCTAAACAACTGCCTGCGGTCCCAGAAGAGGTTAAAATTGTCAGTGTAGGAGATACTAGAGGCAGCGCAGGCTGATGAGAGCCAGGTGTGCAGCGCCTTTACAGTGCGTTTTACGGATATCATTTGTGGCAACGTGGACAATGACCTTTGTGATATCAGGTTTATTAGCCAGGACCTCAAGAGCTTTATCGACTACATCACGGACAGTGGTACCCAGGACATAACTAGTTATTGTTCTGACATTCCTGATAATAGAGTCACCTATAACCAGGGTTGTGAGCTGATGTGGGCGCTCACCTGTGGGCTTGGAGCTGGTTGCCCTAGGGGAGAAGTGTGGGTACGGTTCACGGGTACCCAGAGCTCCATGTCGAGGGGCTCCACTCGATCTTGAAGGCGGCTGCGGCTGCGGCTGCGGCTGCGGCTGCGGCTGCGGCTGCGGCTGCGGCTGCGGCTGCGGCTGCGTGGACAGGCCGAAGGGTCTCTGTTGTTGGTGGACGGGAGTTGCTCCAGCTTCCCCAACACTTCGAACCTATTTCCTATTTATTTATATGGACCCAGATGGAGGAATAGACCCAGATGAAGGAGTATGGGAGGGGTTCCTAACTTGCTTCTTGTCACCTCGGACGACAGTCCAGAGCGGGTGTGGAACAGTTCCGTAACTTGGGTTTAGTACCAAGCCTGGGCCAAGGATCTTCCTTGTGGTTTGACACCGGCAATGGCTCTGTGATGACGGAGGGACTTAGCCAAGGAAGGGTGGTGTTGTTGTCGGGGAAGCAGGAGGCTTCTGTGACCAGAGAGTCGATGAGTCATTCATCCTCTTGGATTAACAGGCTGGAGATCCGGCCTTCAAGATCAGCTATTTTTTGAGTTAGCCGACAACATCCAGCGCAGTCCGGTGGGGAGGTGAGTGGAGGCAATAGAAGTGTATCAACAGGATTGGTTGTAGCAAGGCTGCTATCAGCAGACCGAAATTAAAGTGTAAAAAGTCTGTGATTGCAGGAGCAGGATCTACTCCGTCAGCAAAGTCCAATATGGAGTGGCAACATGCAAGAAACAAATATGTTCCTTTAATGCTCTATGAAATGTAATATTTGTGATGCTACTTGTCATTTTCCACCTAGCCAGCTGTAACATTATTTGAAATATATTAAAGTGGTTTATGTCAACACAGACACGCCTTCTACTTTGTCATTTAATTTAACTAAACAAAATGACAGAAATGGAAATCCCCACTCAGGACTGAAAAGAATACGCTCTCTAGTCAGTTTGTAGTTTGTAGTTTTGCTTTTTGACATTTCTCAGTTGAAATACTTTGCTTTCTGTCTGACTGTACCCTGGTAAAATCTACTGGGATGTCACCACACTCTTTTTCAGGCAATCCCCTTTACCCATCATTCTCCTCCTCATGAAGTCAGCAAGCACATGTTTAATGACCATGTCACTGTCAATCACAGTCTGTTGATTACCATGGTATATTTGGTTTTCCCCAGATTATTAGTTAGAACAGTTCTTTTTGTTTAGATGGCATCTTTTCTTTAAGTAGACTATACATGACAGAATTGTAGTTCAGGTCAAGCATGACATGATGATATAGTCCAGACCTCTTCTGCTCTGTAACAGTCTATTAACAGATGTTGTGTTTCATCTTTGTTACAGTGTATAGGACATTCTTTTGTTGTTATGTAACAGTTCTCACAGGAAGCCATGCCAACAGAAATAACCCACTGAACATCTCTGATGCTCTCTAAAGGATTTTTTATATATATTTTAATCACCTCTGTGCTTAATTAACCCCCCATGTTTAAAATCATGAACCTTTTAAGAATAATTATAAGCCTTTTGCAGATGAAAATGCATGCTAATTTGATTCATGTAGACTCAGTCTGTCCTATAGATAACATGCAGACCAATAAATACTGTGAATTACCTATATATGACTGTGTCTGTCCTGTAGGGGGCAGTGCTATTCTGCTGCAAGGGACAGTCAATGCACTGATTGTAATGAGAACATTTACAGTATGATCTAAACAGTGCCATACAATGCAGTGTGTGTGAAGTATTTTCTTTTTATATGCCAAGCTTATGAACTAGTTTTGGATGATAGATATAATAGTTCTGCTTGTTTTGCTTTGGTGAACTCAGAGTTATTCTGTGTACTGTGTTCTCTTCTTAGGAATGTCTGACGTTACAACAGAGCCTGAGGATCCCAGCCAAGACGTTGTCCTATGTTGCCCCCATTTTATTCACTGATCTCATCTTCTCGTTCATATTGCAATAAAGCTTTATTAGCATTCTGTCGAGGTGTGGTCTTTTTTAGTTTAATATGAGACATGGATCCAAACACATTGTTCGAGCATATGGTGGTTAAAAAATGTAGCTGGCACCAGAACACCTTAGGGCGAAGACTGATGAGCAACTTTGCTGAGCAGCCAAATTAATGCGCATTGCTCTAGTCAGCGGGTGGCCATGTCGTCGGACAAGAACGCCTTTCAGTGCTGGAAATTCAAAAATATTTTCCTTATGAAAACAGAAAAGGGCTCTAACATTACTGTACAGTGTAAAGCTTGTTTACCAGCGGTGAAAATGCTGTCAACATCGAAATGCTCGATGTCAAACCTGAGGAAACATCTACAGGTAAGTTAATGTAACCACAATCAGTCACATAAAATAAAGTAGCCTAGGCCTACCTCCTGCCTCACCACGTAATTTAGCTCTATATTTCACTCGGTGCCCGTCTAGTAGGCTATATGGACAGTGGACAGACATATCAAATTCGCAGATGATTCTGTTATTGTGTCCTTGCTCAGTAATGATGAAATCCATCATGGTCCAGTGGTGGATGATTTTAGTGACTGGTGCAAGCGCTCCTTCTTGGACATAAATGTGTCCAAAACAAAAGAACTGATCATTGACTTTAGGAAGAAGTCTCCCTCCATTCTTCCTGCTGTTATTTCTGGTCAGGCTGTTGACATTGTTCAACAGTATAAGTATCTGGGGACAATAATTGATGACAAGTTAACCTTCGAACCAAATACTGATGTTGTTTGTGCAAAGGCCCATCAACGTATGTATTTTTATCAGAAGCTCAGATGTTTTAATGTTGACTCCACTTTTATGCAAATGTTTTATTCTTGTTTTATCGAGTCTGTTCTGACCTTCTCTTTTATTTGTTGGTTTGGGTCGCTCACCTTGAAAAATAGAAACAGGTTAGAAGGAATTGTTAAAATGAGCAGTAAAATTGCTGGCACAAACCTAAATGACCTTTCTAAACTGTACAAGGCCAGAACCACTAAAAAGGCCTGGTCAATCCTTGTTGACACTAATCACCCATTGTCTAGCGAGTTCAGGTTGCTTCCTTCTGGTCGCAGATATGAACAACCAAAGTGCAAAACCAACAGACGTAAACGGCCTGTTAAATAGTTCTATGTAAATCTATGTATCTGTGTGTCAATTGGTGTGTGTACATTGTTGATATTGATTGTACTGGCTGCTGGCTGTGCACCAAATTGTCCCTTGGGGATAATAAAGTTACTTTGACTCCCTCTGATATAATTATGTTTAATCTCCATTCATGACAAATTTATTGCTAGCTAGTAGCTAGCTAACAGACGCCTTTTGCAGAACCGCACCTCCATTTATGAACGCCTTGATAGAAAATCTTAGCTAACGGTAGTCCTCCTTGAATAGTGATGTAGTTAGCCCATGAACACTCACTAACTTAAATCAGCATTGTGTTTTTATTAAATATTGGCTCGGAGAGGTCATTAGGTTGTGAAATTTCTACAGGGCACCAACAGCCTAAATTATTTGGTCCTAACTATGCTGCACACTGTGCTATTTGTTGGGCACACAATAACACTTGTTGCCAGTTTGCCCTGTGCGCAAAGGACAAGGCAGATTCTCCCTAAACCCTATCCTGCCTATTCTTCTCCACTAAATCAAAATGAACCGTAAGCGCCACCTAGTGGACAAATCTGAGTATATCACTATTAGTTTGGCCTGTATGTGATTTCACTTCTCCAAAATATATTTAATATAAAACACACATTTACATGGTTGGTCATTGGGTGTAAACAGTATTCTATATAGAATATAACTTTATTTCAAAATAACAAAAACAACATGCATATGTTAGGCTACACTGGGGGAGTCTAGGAGTAAGTATGAAGCTAGAACTACTGTTCTTGCTCCTACGATGTTATTAGTGAGAAATCAATATTATATGGTATTAAAACATTTATTTTTCCCTATTAAACACACGGTGGGAGACAGAACAGTATGCAGATTTTTAGTTTTTATTTTGATATTCTGGCCTGCTCAGTCACCATCATTTGGATATTGATATTTTTGTAAAGAACAAAAACGTTCTGGTTGTTTATTATAATGGTATATAATTATGTGGTTTCTCTTAAATACGACTATCTCTCTCATTTTTTTAGAGAAAACATCCAAGGACTTTATTGACAAGACAAAACATCAAGTCAATCAGTTATGATAGAAGATGCTAATGAATCGGAGAGCTCGTCTACACACATGGCTTCACAACCTCCTTTGAAGCAAGCAAGGATAGAAACAGGGCTCTGCGTATAACAGCAAAGTGTGAACAGACTGGTATTCTACAATGCTTTTCATTGGTGGAGCAGCCGTCATTCCAAAAACTGACTGAGGGAATCAGCGGAGGGAAGAAGGTCATGTGTAGGAAAACTCTGATGTAGTGCATTGATAGAGAGTTTGCTGCAATGAAGAAATCTATCTGGATTGACAAAGACACTCTGGACAGAAAGTGTGCAGCACTGGCATGTGCACGCCTCAAGGGTCGATACACCTATGATGCAGTGTCAGCAACACTAAACGAAATGCATGCTCAGTACAAGATACAAAACAAAGCGAGATCCACAGTGACGGACAATGGAATTAATTTTGTGAAGGCATTCCGTGAGTTTGGTGCAAGTGAGCATGAGTCGGATGATCACAATGATGGAGTGACATTTTTGGATATCAGTGGCCTTCTTCAGGAAGAGGGAGATGAAGAGCAGTTTTTTTCTCCCACCACATCAACGCTGTTCTGCTTATACATTAAATCTGATTGCCACTAATGAAATTCACAAAGCGGCATGAAGTGGGCTATCACGTAAGCTGTACATAAGTGCCATGGCTAAATGTTCATCTATCTGGAACAAAGCACACAGACCTTCATTAGCCACAGAAGTGATTCAGGAGATTGCCAACATGCACTTGACTGTCCCATCAGTCACTAGATGGAGCTCGGAATTCAGGGCCATCGCAAAATTTGTAGGTCTCCCAGAAGACAAGCTGAGGGAGATCTGTGACAAGCTTGAAGTTGCAAGGCATCACCCACAAGAGCTTGCTTTCCTGCAAGAGTATGCTGATGTTCTGCAGCCTCTAGCTGTTGCCATCGACATTCTCCAGGGTGAGAACAAGTGTTACCTAGGATTTCTAATCCCTACCTTGCTGAGCCTCAAGACAAAGCTCTCTGAGAAGCTACCTCATTTGGTTTACACTGCACACATCATCACCGCTACCACTGTGGCTATAGAAAAGTGCTTTGGATCAGTGTTAGCAAGCCATGAAGCAAAAATGGCAACCACAACCTTGCCAAAGTTCCGTTTATGCTGGCTTAGCCCTGAGAAGAGAGAGGACATGAGGAGAACCCTCCTGCAAGAAGCTGTTGCACTGGAACAACACAGTCCAACTGAGATGAAAGATCATCTGTGAAGTCTGATGAGTCAGATGAGAATTGTTTTTGTCTTTGATAATGCCAAAATGAGTTCATCTGACAGCACAACTCATGAAGAAGTGAGGAAGTATCTAGAAGATTCAGATAACAACCTGAAATCTCTTAAGGCATTTCCTATAGTTAAGAGGCTTTTTGTCAAAGACAACACCACTTTGCCTTCTGGTGCTCCTGTCGAGCGTCTATTTAGTCATGGAGGCAATCTGTTGACCTCAGGTCCTACCGCTCCGCTACAACAAACAGTACTGTCCCAACAGCATGATGACTGATGTTTGGTGTAGACACTGTACCAAAAATCAAACTCGGAACAGAATGATACTGTTACATCTACACCCAATTTTAAAGACAGACAACACACACACACACACACACACACACACACACACACGCTTACACAAACACAGAGAACACTCTGATCCAACAAGCAGATACAGTGTACAGGGACACACTCCCAACTTCATACTGCTTCAGTAGTTTTATTTGATAGTTATGGCTGGGTATCAATTCTTTATTTTTGTGGTATCAACTGATTCAGCAACAGTATTCACTGCTGAAAAATGTAAGGAGTAATGTAATGTAATTTGTTTTTGTTAAAATCAATATTTTATTTAGAAGCTATGCAAAGATTTGTGTTTATTTTAAATCTATACAACCTCAGAATTTTCTGTAAATAAAAAAGAATTATTGAAAAAGAGTCATTCAGGAACCAGTGTCAAAAAAATGTGAACAGTACCCAGCCTTATTGATAGTTCTATCACCACTCAGCAGTGAGTTGACCTGAATGTAGACTTGGTTTGAGGTTATGTTTACATTTTTCCTTTACTGCAGTCAGAGTGTGTTGTTTGTGATCTACATACTTCTGATTTGTTTTGGTGATTGTGCTTTAAAATCAAAACATTCCAATCTTAATTCAAGTTATATTGAAGAACTTTTAATAAAAGTTTGACAGTAATCAGTGTTGAGAACTGTTGTGAGGTTTACACTGCCTGGTTTAAATGTATATTTTTGGGACTTTTCAGCTTTATTGGCCAATTTAAAACATTTGTTAGAAAAGTAATCAAATGTAATAAGTTTCATTGTGTCACAACCCGTCCTGCGCCTTTAGTCGCTTCCTGTTTTTATTTTGAAAGGTCTCAGATTTTGTTCCGTTGTGTGTACTTTACTTCCGGTCTTTGTTCTTTTTTCCCCGCCTGTTTGATTGTCCCCACCTGTGTTTCATTACTCACCTGCCTCTGATTCCCTTGTTTGTGATTTCCCTATATATAGAACTCCCTTTCCTTTGTTCTTCATCGGTTCATTCCCTCTGTGTCAGTTCTCCCGGCTGTCTGAGTATCGTTCCCTGGTTTCCTGAGTTCTTGCATGTAAGTTTTTGTGTTAAATAAACCTTTGAATTGCTGAAGCCTCCTTGTCTGTCTGCACTTGGGTCCCTTTCGGACTACAAACCTTGACAGAATGAACCAGCAGACAGTCGCCGGTGTCGTTAACCCTGAAGGAGGCTTTCTACAAGTTCCTGGGGATTGTTATAGACCAGCCTGCTAGCCTTCAGCCTGCCTCACTCCAGTCTGCTAGCCTCCGGCCTGCTAGCAACCGGATTGCTAGCCACCAGTCTGCTAGACTCCGGCCTGCTAGCAACCAGCCGGCTAGCCTCCAGTCTGCCTCGCTGTATGAGGGCACTCAGCTGGCGATATTCCCGGGGTCTCGCGGAGGTCACAGGAGAAGTGGTCGTCAGGGATCCCGACGCCATTGGCAGCCACCCAGCGCCACAGAGTCTCCGCTACTCAACGCTACAGACTGGCTAGCTTCTATTCCTGTTTCCCAGTCGGCGGTCCGGCTGACCTCTGTTCCTGATCCCGAGTCGACGGTCCAGCCGACACCTGTTCCTGGTTTCCAGTCGGCGGTCTGTCCTACATCGGTCTCTGCTGAGCTGCAGCAGCCTCCCATCTCTGCTGAGCTGCAGCAGCCTCCCATCTCTGCTGAGCTGCAGCAGCTTCTAGTCTCTGCTGAGCGGCAACAACCTTCAGTCTCTGCTGAGCGGCAACAACCTTCAGTCTCTGCTGAGCGGCAACAA
Source organism: Macquaria ambigua (assembly GCA_008360985.2). Lineage (NCBI taxonomy): Eukaryota > Metazoa > Chordata > Actinopteri > Centrarchiformes > Percichthyidae > Macquaria > Macquaria ambigua. The sequence continues at coordinate 24,923 of VMKM01002123.1, read as the reverse complement.
CCTTCAGTCTCTGCTGAGCGGCAACAACCTTCAGTCTCTGCTGAGCGGCAACAACCTTCAGTCTCTGCTGAGCGGCAACAACCTTCAGTCTCTGCTGAGCCACAGTGGCTCCCTGCTCCTGATCCCAAGTCGGCGGTCCGGCCGACTCCTGCACCCCGGACCTGGGTGGTGAACCGGCCGACATCAGTTCCTGTTCCCGAGTTGGCGGTTCGGTCAACACCTGTTCCTGGTTCCGAGCTGCCGGTCAGACCCATACCAGCTCCTCCTTCCTGGTTGGTGGTCCGGCCGACACTAGTTCTGCCTCCTGTCCCCGGTCCCCTGTCCGGCCTCCTGTCCCCGGTCCCCTGTCCGGCCTCCTGTCCCCTGTCCGGCCTCCTGTCCCCTGTCCGGCCTCCTGTCCCCTGTCCGGCCTCCTGTCCCCTGTCCGGCCTCCTGTCCCCTGTCCGGCCTCCTGTCCCCTGGTCCCCTGTCCGGCCTCCTGTCCCCTGGTCCCCTGTCCGGCCTCCTGGTCCCCGGTCCCCCGGCCTCCTGGTCCCCGGTCCCCTGTCCGGCCCCCCGGCCCCTGTCCGGCCTCCTGTCCCCTGTCCGGCCTCCAGGCCGTCCGCCTGAGGGTTCCTGCTCGTCTGTCAGCACTTGGGTCCCTTTCTGACTACAAACCTTGACACATTACTTTAATGAAGTAATCAAAATAGTTACATTACTTATTACATTTCAAAAGTAACCTTCCCAACACTGATGCACAAATAATGGAGGCTCTGGATTGTTTGGTTTTTTTGTTTTTGTTTTTTTCACAAAAGTGGTAAAGAGTGTCTGGTATAGTGAACTCAGGATTGCATCTCTGTGGTGGTGAGGGACCAGACAGTATATAGGCGGCAGGTGGCTTGGGCTCTCCATGCCTTTGCAGATTGTATATAGATATAGACATTACCATGGTTGAAGTCTGTAAGGACAATGCACATGCCAGGTCAGGTGAACCTCACTGGGGCAACCCCTAATGGGGTTTGTCTAACCCCATTGGCCATGCACCATACCCATATTGTAATTCTAGACAGGCAGACCCCCTCTCTTGCACAACCCGTGAAATCCTCTGATTCCTCAGCCTCACACAGTGGACTGTGTGGGGCTTGGCAGAGGGTTGTTGCAACCTCATTACTCAGTTTATCAAAAGCGCTTGAAGGGTTACTCCCCAGCACAGATGGCCAGCTGTCCCACTGTCCAGCAGGCATACAAGGGGGAAGGCAGGCCAGCCCCAGTGGGTGTGCATGTGCATTCCTCACAGACTGTGGCTACTTAATGGGCTTTGTAGCAGGCCTGAGATTTGTGTGGCAGCATCTTGGCTGACCCCATCTACTTCTATCAGGTTCTACTGCATGTCTGTGGTAGCTGGCACTGTTCAAAGTAGGCTGGCTCAAAGTAGCAATACGTGGCTGAACTTACCATTTCATTTTCTCTGGGGCCAGAGTCCATGCACCAATGGACCTTGGCTTAGAGTGATGTCCTTCGCTTGACAGCTTGCTTTGCACCTGGAAAGCTAAAAACTAAGCGGCCTCTACACCTGTTTTTTGCAGGCCTTAGAGTTTGGTGGGGCTGACTAATCCTTGGTAGCGTATTGCACCTTGTCTATGGGTGTGTACATTTGTAAATAGCTAATTTTCGCACATGGTTATGTCTCATTCTAAATGAGTGTGAATGTCCCTGTACAGCTCTCCAGCTCCAAGCCATGAACAACCTGAACAACAGTTATGTGTGGTGCTTATATAACCACATGTTGCCAATTAGTGCATGGCCACCACAGGTGATGTGTCTGAAAAAGGAGAGAACACAGGCAGCTTAAGTTGACCAATCATAGTTCATGATGGTGTCTATAGACAGACAGACGCACTACGCGTATTTAGGCCTATGCTACATATTTTTGGTGCTGCCCTCATTAAGTGGTAGTAATGCTACAACATCATCCTTTTCCAGAAAATGCTCTCTTCACTTCACATTTTGTTTTCCAGGCCTCTTAACCACCCAAGCCGTGACAAAATCCCAAATAAACATAGCATCTGAGACAGAGGGATGTATCTAGGACAGAAAGTTGTCCTGTCTGTGGGGAACAAGGCAAAACAGATTATTCTCTGCTGTGCAGCTGCAGCTCGCGTTCATAGCATCACAGGCCTCCAGCAGTGCAGAGCAAAAGGCTAAACACCGGAGACTCCCATCAGGTTCCTGCCACACAGACCAGGACCACAGTACAGTCAAATGTTCATCTAAGGCTGGAAGTGCCTTATCTGCCATTTGATTCTTTCAAAAGCAGCCATGAGAGCCAGAGAAGAGAGGTCAATGCTTCCTTTCCAATCCCATCTAGAGCAATGTTACTTACTATACTTGCATGTAACAGTGCATTCATGTGTGCATAATGGCTACTGCGTGTATCTTGGTTTCCTTTGGAGCGTTGGTTGTGTGCACCCTACGAGATTAACACTATTTGTCTAGTAGATGCAATTAAGCATAAGACCAATGGTGGTGGAGGATGCCACGATTGCTGATGGCTGCATATAGGGTGACGTTGCCTCCCCTCTGGCCAGGAACTGGTATGATGGCAAGGTGACCAATGATGTTGCGCCCCTTTTTGCGCTTTTTTGTTAGGTTGAACCCTACCGCGTCGATGAAGATGTACTCATGTGGGTCAGCCATGGTATGCAGCTCAAAGATTCTCTACAGATTTAAAAAACACACATTTTACTACAAATACAGTTCTGTAGTGTACTACTGTACTGGAATGAAAGATTGTGTACTGCATTTGCTGTAAAACATTACTATACAGTACTGTATTGATATGCTGGAGAGATGGGCCATACTCTACATACAGTAAAAAATCTGTACAGTATAGCAATTAGCTGCACATATTGGAATCGTTGCTCTGTTTGAATTCCTTTCAAAAGGCAGAAAAGAAATGATGCAGCTGCTTTGTCCTTATGTGGTTCTTCTGAAGGATCCGGTCAACGGTGGAAACGCTGATGCTGTCAGTTCCTTGGAAGACTACCTGGTCTTCAACTATTCAGGTTTGAATATCCTTCAAACAGATGGCATTACTGGCAATCACCATACTCGCCAGGGCAGTCTCCCTCTCACCTGTGAGAAGTCTCCGCCCACCTCCAATAGATCACCGCCTCTCAGTTCTGCTGCAAAAATGAAATTTGACAATTACTGACCTGTGGTTAAAACTACACTGAGAACAAAGTGGAGATTCGGTCTATATGACCTGAGTTAATTATTTTGAGAGCGTGAGTTTGCTGAACACATGAATGATTTTTGGTCACTTGGTGTAAGGTTTTACAGAAGGAGTTTTGAATATTGAAACATGTGGAAACAGGTTAATAGTGTTTATGGTTATGGGAAATGTGTGTTTTTGGGAATGACATAAGGGTTTGGGTTTCTGTGCTACAGGAACCAGTTCTGTTTTAAGAAATTGAGAAACTGTAAACGACTGCCTGTTGGAAACGGGAAATAAACAGACATCTCCCATGTTAAAGTCCAATGTTTTATTGACAATATATTGTTATAGACCTGTATAGTAATGCTATATAGTTGGGCCCCTTTTGAGCCCTGCCCCAACCTACTGCCCTTTGTGTATATGTACCCTCTGTTATACAGTGTACATAAAGACCCAGAAACCAACCAGTACTCCTGTGCTGGAAAAAAGTACCTGGCCACAGGTTTTCTGGGTGTCGGCTAGTTTGGGGCAATTTTACTGAATATACCTTATGTGCAGCAGTTGCACACTTTGCCCAGTTGGTAATCCATCCTTGTAGATACAGTATAGGATGTAATTTACACACATTTTGTACACATAGTTTACAAAAATGTTAAAAATCTGAAACAGGCTTTAAACCTGTGCCATTTATAATATAACATAATTAAATGACTGTGAAAGTGTTGCTAATATTGCTGAACATCATCCAACTCTGCAGCTCTATACAGCTTTTATTGCCCTGTTGGGGTCTCCCTGTGAAAGCTCATGTTAAATGCTTAGGGTTCTTTAGAGCACCCACCCAGTAACAATTTACAGTGTTTGACTGTCAAGATATGTTTGTCCTAACTGGAATCAAACAGCGGGTGCAGAGTCTTCAGTCTGCATGAAGAGACAGATTACTGAAACCCCGACTAATTGAATTGTTTGAGGGCTCCTTATGTGCGTATTCAATGGAAAGGAGACTCAGGGCTACAGTGCAGCCTTTAACCTCTTGAACCCTGATTTACCTCTCATATTAAGTTGTGTTTAAATAAGAACAGTGTTTTTCACACTGTATAGCTGTAACTCTATTGTGCTAACAAGAAACAGGTATCCTTTCCTGTCATACAGTTCACAGGCCCTGACAAACATGGTCGCTCACATGGGGTGGATCAACAACACTTAAATGGGACACAGCAAGGAGCCACATGTGGGCCATTACACAACCAGCTCCATCTGGGAGTCATGACGATCTGCATGCAGGAGCGGATTTAGTCATTTTGGGGCCTAAGGCAAACGCAGGCATGGGGCCCTCCACATCCCTCGTTTCACCCCCTTTTTCAATCCTTATTTATCTAAGAAAGACCTACTTGTAACTTCTTCTCTTCACCAGTCTTCACACAGCAATGATGTCCAGACATCTGGAATTGCATCTGTAAAAAAACACAACAAAACATATACAGTTTAACAAATGCAGCCACTGTAAAATCTGGTTTTCATAAACAATAGGATCTCTGTATGATAAGATTGTACTTTATTGCCCATTCACATGGACGATCTGTCATAGGTTGTCATCGCTGGTTTTCTAGCAGGTTCTCTGATGAATCTCCTTACTGGGCCTGCTTGCTGCTGCCCAAATTGGATAAGTTGTTTATGGTCTTCTGTCTTCTATCTTGTGTTACTAAAGTGAGAAGATAATAAGAGGTCCATTATGGAGACACAAAAATAGTGAATATAATATACTGTTCAAAATGTCAGAACAGTAATGGACCTTTTTCATGGATTCTCAGAAGTTGTGGTACGTCATATGCCATGAGGCTAGAGTGTGTATGGCTGGGAGACACAGTTTAGATGGCAATACTTCAATATTGTATCAATGTCACGATGAGGGCAGTGTCTGGGTACTTGGTCTGCTGCCAGCATAGAACATTATACAGCTCCAATAATGTAGTAACTGCTTGTGGTGGTAGCGGAAATGATGACCAAAGTGAACCCCCCGGGGAAAGTAGCAAGGTACACTACCACTATTGACGTTTCTATGGTGAGCATCTCGCAGGATCTCCACCGTCCAAGTCCAATCAAACATACAAAAAGATGGAAAGTGGTGAGTAGAGTCAAATCCAATGTTCAGAAGTGTGTCATGATCATATGTAATTCTTGCCAAAAAAAAGAAGAAAAAACAACCAGACCAAAAACAAAAGTCTTCACAGAGCAGCCACACACAGGACACAGCCACACCATCTTTTTTTTTTTTGTTTTTTGTTTTTTAATGTACACATAAATATACAAGCATGTCTGTATGCTTAAGAGGAAGAAGGAAGAGGGATGCAGGAAGCAGAGAGGGAAGTCAGATACTGTAGATGTATTGTTTAATTGCTAAATCAGAAGTATAAAAAAAAACACAGCTACATTAAGTATTTATTGTTGCCTCCCTGCTTTTCTCATATTTCCTTGTTTTCTGCACATATGTTGTTCTGCAATTTCTGTGTAATTTGTGTATGTATGTAATGTATGTGTTTAATGTCCAGTCTGTAAAATAAAAGGAAAACTTTGAATGAAAAATAAAAGCTAAATCAAAAGTATGTAAAAAATGGTTAGGAAGAAGTCAGCAGGTAGAGGTGGATTCTTTGTCAGCAGTGGTGAAGGGGTTCAGTGTGTTTGCAGGCAGAGAGAAGGCTCCCAGACAGGAGGGCACACACATTATTCATTATATCCTGATTTATATTCAACCTGTTGTTTGGCAGCCCTCTTCAGAGATAACAAAGTCATCACACTTTGACTTGAAGAAGGTGTCATCAGGAAGAATTAACTAATGGTTAACAAATGAAGCCAAGTTTGACCTATAAATACAACATTGTAAAACAATAATACTTATCAAATGTGACTATTTTGCAATAAGAGAATGGCTTGGTACAATGATTGACAAAGAGAAAAAAACTGTGGACTGATGTGAATAATGGGTAACATCTTGCAGGATCAGGGTTAGCCATACAGTTATTTGACTGCACCCCCACCCCCACCCCCCACCCTTCTCTCAGTCATCCATTAGTTGCCCAGTAATAAGTTTAACTAGAGGGACAAATGAATGTTGAAAATGATGGAATCTCAGCAGAAAATGGAGGGGCTGACGTGGCGCTTTATAATTTGTCTATTCATACACACACCGTAGGCAGCAGAGCTTCCATACAAGGCACTGACCTGGCCATTGTGAGCAATCTGGGATTCAGTGTTTGCTCAGAGACATTTATATATATATATATATATATATATATATATATATATATATATATATGTATATGGACAACCTGCCTCCTGAGCCACAGTGGCCCCATATGTTTGTAACATGAGTGTGCCAGCAAAGATCATCTGTTAGTGTGGACCCCTAAAATATTTGTTACAAGTGACCTAAAGTCATGGCCATGTATCACAGCACAGCTTCCTTAACATTTGATGTGCAAATGATGCTCATCACTGCTGGACCCCAAGTTGGAACCTCCCCACTTACTGTACACTTATTTAAATTAAAGAGCTGTCTTCAAAGTGAAACTGTAAATGTTAAAGCAGGAAAGAAATGAATTGCGAGATGGAATATGATACAGACATATTAGTGCATTAGTGCTTTTTAAAAATAATTATACAATTCACTTTCAAAATTAAATTACTAATTCATCATTTAAATATAGCGGAATGCAATTATTAATTGGCAAATGTAATTATCTTTATATTATTATTATTATTTGACTTAACATCTTTTACATGCAATTTTGATCAATATATCTATAACCACTTTTTAATTGATTAATTTATTACTCAACTATAATTATCTATAATTATTCCAGTGGCACACTCCAGGTTCCACAGTATGGTAGTTACATAACCATGTAATTATCTCAAAGCACAATACAAACAAACCATTAAATGTAGCCTACAGATATGGCTTGTAAGAGAGGCACTTAGTCAGGACCTAAAATCCAAACGTCAGCAAAAAAGCTGTAGAGAAAAGGCTGGTTAATGAAAATAGTCTTTTTCTGTCAGGTCAGGTTGGTGTAGACAAGGGTAGGTCTGACTCTCCACAGAAGACAGAGCACTGTTGGGTTAAAGAGCCTGTACAATTAAACATTCACCTGGGTTATCTTCCATGTGCCGCCCACCTCATGGCTAGCCATCTCTCACAATGTGGGTCATTTTTGCAAAGAAGAACAATTCCATAAACATAAATGTGAAATAATGATTGAGACATTCTCTCCATATGCAAGCTAAATACGTTCCTACTACTATACTTGCAATGAGTAGGGGATTATGTACTGTAGCCTACTTGACGGTGATACAGTAATACCTTTTCATTTGAACAGATGTATCTCCAATTGCTCAATCATTCAAGGCCTACATATCCCAAGAAGCTTTGAAATCGCTCTTAAGTCAACGGCTCATGGGAGGTGTAGTTATTTAATAACACTAAATTAAGCATTCTTCTGTAAGAGCCTCCTCCTGACATCACAATCGCAGTGAGTTTATAAAACGCTGGCAGGACGCAAGGCAGAACGCGCACGCAGCCTCCTGCACACAGGTCTCGCACTGATCCACTCCGTTATTGCTCTTCTGACTCGCTGAGGTTCCGCTGCTGAGCACAAACCTGGAGACTTTCATAGGACGCAGACATGGAAAAAGATGCAAGACCAAACTGGGACAACCCCATGCAGTTTGTGCTGGCATGTGTATCATATGCAGTCGGACTGGGGAACGTGTGGCGGTTTCCATACCTCTGTCAAATGCACGGTGGAGGTAATTATTATCAATTTCATTGGAGACACAGCTGGACCTGAGTAACGAGCATTTTCCATTCACTTCTAATCCACACATTCAGTGTTAACTCATCATACAGTGTGTTGTGTATAATATATATAAAAATAATGTAAGTAATGTAAGTCCTTGTTTAAACTTCTCACACAAACGGGGCTCTCAAGGGTAGTTCTACCTTTACATTTTGTTTAAAATGAAAAAGAAGTAAATACATGCATAAATAAATAAGAGTTATTCTGATACAGAGGGACATATTATCCAGCAGTTTATTGACTTGTTGCCTGTAATCTGAGTCAGCCCACCTGCTGTTTCTGGCGGTAAATTTCCAAACGAATCCGAATCAGAATGAGTTATTGTTAAACCGTCAGCTGACTCAAAGTTGAAACTAGCACTAAACTAATTGCAGGTCATAAACTAGGGTAGAGCCAGGAAGTAACACCGCCAATGGATTAGTAGAGATTTATACAGTTCCCTTTCTACAAACTTGACACTCTAACTGCAGCTATAGCACCATAGTGAAGTGATAGGAGACAATACACAATAATAACAAGATCATTAAAGACAAAGCAAACATGAGTACAGAGTAAAAGCATATATACTGTGGATTCTGAGTGGCAGCTATTATACAAAAGATGTTATGTAAGAGTGTTAAACTTAGATTGTCTTCTTGCAAGTACCTCAGAGAGGGCAGCTTTGATTCTTTATTCAAATACTTTTAATACAATATTGTATTGTGGTGTAGTGCATTTAAATCTAGTCAAGCAGGTCCACTCCTTCAGCTAAAAGTTTGGATATTTCTCTGCAAGGAGGACTAAACCTACTGCAGTGTTCACCACAGACATCCACTGCTGTTTACAGTTGAGAGACGATGATTATTGTTTTATTATTGTCCCATGCTCCACCCGGTTCTTTTAAAATGTGGTTTTGTTTCTTTAAAGCACTATTTGTTCCAAATCACACTTATAATACCTGTGTTTTACTTTTTACCCAACAAAAGTACAAAAGGTATAAAAGTAATGATTTACTAGTTCTGCTCAGTACACTTATAGGCCTACAGTACAATTATACCACCATGGATAACATATGTACTGTATGTAAACTAATAAAGGGCAGATATACTCTACTTGTTGGTCACAGACCTTTTGTTACTATGTGTAAAGATGTGTCTTCCTAGTCCTCCTGTGTGGATCCGTATGAGGATAAAACAGTAGTATTACAGTACAGGTAAGAATAAACAGGTCCTAAAGTGTCCAGAGTAGATATAATGTGGTTAGATGGGAGAATCATTATGTCTTTATTGGTCCAAAGCATGGATCACTGAACAATGAGTACACATCTACTGTAATTACTGCCCTGGATGTTCCAAACAGGAAACCATGGAGACATATGACAGCCTGCTCTCAAGGTTGGATGGGGACAACTAAATGAACATTACCTTGGTCCACTAACTCCAAAAATGTAGTTCAATCATTTTGTGCACAGAAACTGCAAGTGAACAATACTGTAATATTCAGCAATTCTGATGGCTCCCAAGAGGCTTTGATAGTGTGCCACTGGTTCAGATAGTGTTTAATGCTCACAAAATGATAAGCAGCAGGGAAAATAGGAAAGAACTCCATTTAAACCAAAGTAAATATTAATCCATTATTCATTTATCATTGGAAACTTAATTCTCCATTTACCATTTTCCTGTAGACCTGACCTGGCCTGGGTACTATATTAATTGGAAGCATTTAATTGGAAGAATTGGAATTGATTAATACCAATTGAACATGATCTCTATTTTCCATATAGTGAATAACAAATCACATAGTTAATTTCAGGAAACGTCTAGGTTTGTTTTGTAAAATGTCAACTTGTTCTTTGATCAGACAGTTCCTGATTTAAATCATAATATTGACAGTTTTTATTTAGAATTCTTGTACAGCTGCTGGTGTTCAGACAGCATTTTTGTAAAAACATTATATCAGTTATTATAGTATGGAAAACGTTCATGGAAACAATGGCAAGCGCCGATGCTAACTAAAATACCAAAAGCGCACTGCACTGCCTGGTTAGCATAACCACAACCTCAGCGGCACCGCTCCATCCTCTGCGCGAATGGGTTTTCCAGGAGGAAATCACCAAACACCTGCAAGCACAAAAAATGGACATCTAACAAACTGGCATTGTGATTGTACTTGCAGTACTGCCCATTTTGCTCCAACATAAAACTACAGAAAATTGTGTTTTTTTCTACTGTTTATTATTTCTTCTAAAGAAAGCGACCAATATCGATCAAATATTATATTTTATCAGTTTCATTTTTATGATTTCTTTAGTGTTCAGCATTCCAAACCTCCTAATATCACTATTATTATCTTTCAGTATCATGTAAGATGTACTGTAATAATTCACTTTGCTTTAGGTTTTATGGAGGTATCTTTGTAGTGTGAACATGCAATGCAAACTTTGAGACATACAGTGTGCACCTCTTTGTAAATAAATCAATCAATTCACATGACTGACAGTGTGGTACTGGAATTTTGCTTAGATGTATCACTTTCATGTGATTCAATGTACCACGTGTATGTATTTTGTAGTTCAAACACTAGGTGTGATTTACCAGTATATTAGATAAAGCTGTATAATTTATTGCAATCTAGTGCAATAGCTCTGCACTCAAAGCCTCTGTGTCAGAGAAATGTTGGTTAATTTTTATGGTCAGAGTTTGTAATGGTGCTGACTGCCTTATATTAAAGGGAAAATTCACCGCCTGTCGTGGCTGTCCACTCAGTGTTGATGGTATATTGAGTCACTTGAAGAAATACATCCCTCAGTGCATGCTATATTGGCCGAGAAAGCTGTTTCTCTTGCTGCAAAATCTGTTGTTCTTCTGGCACCACTGCCGTAATAGTGACGTAGATGGAGGCACGGAAGAACTACAGGCTATTTCAGCTTGGATTTCTAGTCTCAGCCTGTGGGAAGCCGGGGGGCGTGCTGCCGCTCAAAAACAAAACGTGTTCTCTTGGCTTGTAAACTAACTACGTTTCCAACAGCGAACATGGCATCCCAAAATATGAGTGCAGAGGATGTTATGGACGAGGATACATTTACAGGGGTGTTTCGGCTGACTTGGTTATTCAGCCGTATTTATTCTAGACAGAGTACACAGACGAAGAAATGCAGAAGAGAGACAAAGGCTGCTTTAGCCGTGCAAGAGGATATGGCCGGCGGGGACCATCCCGAACCTGAGCTGGTGGTGCCTTTTCTCAAATTGCCCCCAAATGGCAACAGAAGCTAAATCATTTTGCTGCAATCAATCGTCAGCGTGGGCCGTTTTTGTTGGATGCTGTCACCGACACCAACCCCGGGAACCCGTGTGTGAGTTACTATGCATGAGTTTTACTCACTTGGACAGAGGTGTGCTGGAGACCTTCTTCATGATCCCGAAGATAAACTGGAAAAGACAACCAAGACCAGCAGAACCGAGAGGGCAGATGACAACTGAGTAAGTATTTTTGTCACCTAACGCTATGTTTTGGTCAACAAAGTAATGGCTATAGGCTAGACTAGGCTGGTCCCACAGGCTGGGGTGATGGTGGACTAATGTTGTAATATAGAGGGACAGTCAGGAGAAACTGTGTGAACGTTAAGCCTCTTTTGAAGCCAACTATATAACGAGAGTAGTAGGTTGGATGCCGGTAACTGTTTTTTCATGTTGCGGTTTTGTGGAACTTTATACTGCAGCGCTAGCTCAGCTAGCGGTAGCTTTGTTGTTATACGGAAGCCCGTTCGGCTCCCTCCCGGTGTGTGTGTGTGTGTTGCTGTTGTATCTAATAGACATGCCCTGACGGTAACGCACAATGCATCCCGGTACATGTAGGTACTGCCGGTACAGCTCAGTGAGCAGAACAACTCAGTTTTTTTCGGTCAACATAGAACTCACTGAGGAATGTATTGCTTCAACTGACGACATTTACCATCAACACTGAGTGGACATCCACGTGACAGGCGTCGAATTTTCCCTTTAAGAGGTAGTCCCCCCCTCATTAACATATTAGCAAAATCTGTGCTATGCTCTTTATTTCTTTATTTTTCTTTTTTCCGCTATATATCTGTGTTTTTCTGAGTTGCCTAAGTACAACTATTTCCACCTTCAGGAGGGTTCTTGATTCCATACTTCCTCATGCTGTTTCTGGAGGGAGTTCCCTTATTCTACTTGGAGCTTGCCATTGGTCAGAAGATGAGTCTAGGCAGTATCGGGGCATGGACTGCCATCAGCCCTTATTTGGGAGGAGTGGGTAAGTGCTAACTGAACTGCAGCTTTGTGACTCCTCACTGCATCCAGATAGAGTAGTGATGAGGGAACGCTTTTGCCTTTCTGGTGGCAGAAAAGAGAACAGCATGTTGGATTTGATGAGGCTGCAGCCAACACATGGTGGAAAGTGGGACACTTTCAAGTGGCACCACTTTATACTGTATTGTCAGTGAAATGCTAATGATTCTGGTGCTTTGCGTTGTCATGGTTTCTGCCTGGACCCCACTGTTGTCTTTGTGGATAACTTAAAATAACTAACTTAAAGTTAGCTTGATTTTTGGTTTTAGTATGTGAAGCAATACTTTTTCACGCTGTTGGACGACCAAAACTCTGGCAATTCTTCACTTTTTTGGGCCTAGCTCTCAAACCTGGGACTGGGTTTCTACGTCATAGAGCGTTGACTCACATGGATAAACTGACTCGGAAAGCGTTATGGGTTAATAGGTGGATGTAGAATATGTCAAATTGGAGACAAAGTGTCCTTTGTAATGATTTTTGATTTGTAATTGTTTTTCTCTCGTTTTAGGTCTTGCTAGTGTTGTGACATCCCTGTATCTGTGTCTCTATTACAACATCATCAATGCATGGAGTTTCTGGTACCTCTTTCATTCATTTCAAGTGAGCTGCTAATTAACAAACTACAATCATTTTTTCAATAGCAGCTATATATATACACACAAAATGGTGGATGTCATTTGGACAGTAAGGTAACAGGCCTATACTGTTCTGTGTTCACTCCCATCCCAGTCCGTCCTGCCCTGGGCAGATTGCCCCATCAATTCCAACCGGACAGGACCTATAGAGGAGTGTGAAAGGGCTACACCCACCCAGTACTTCTTCTACAGGGAAACACTGGACATCTCTTCTTCTATTGAAGAGAACGGAGGCATTCATACAGGCCAGGCACTGTGCCTCCTGCTTGCCTGGGTGATAACCTACCTGTCAGTTGTCCGAGGAGTAAAGTCAACTGGAAAGGTAAGAGAGCTCCAAGTTCCTCAAATTGCAAATATTTATTTTTATTGAAAACAGTGCATATATACTGTGTATCAAATTAAACTCAGATCATGCAGTTTACATTTCCCCATCAAGATGCAGCCAAAGCATTATCTTGATGATTTAAGTGGGGTTCTACATTTCTCAAGACATTTAGTTCATAGAAATAGTTTATCTTCTGTTTAATTTAGTAAAAGGAAGATAAGGCATGTTCATGTTATCAGTATCAACATGACCCGCTGTCTAAAAATGCTGTACATTAACCACTGTTAAATGTGTAACTTGAAAGAGGGAGACTTAGAAATTATGATATAATTTATGTTATAATTAGAATGGAACTATATACATATTGATGCTTATTTGTTACCCATATGAAAGGTCTTTGGTCATGCAATCACAAGAACAAACTATTTACATATCCTGTAGAACTGTACACCCAGCCGCCTACCTGAAAATGTGCATTTAAAAAATAGTGTAGCTTGCAAGTGTTTTTGTTTTGGCCAGACTAGAGGGATGATAGTGGGGATATGATGAAGTTGTCCAACATGCACCCGCTCCCCACACATTCACCCCTATATTTGAACTTTGACCCTAACCTGGTTGGCTCCATCTGTAGGTGGTGTACTTCACAGCCACATTTCCATATGTGGTCCTCGTTATCTACCTGATCCGGGGCGTCACTCTTCATGGTGCCATCAATGGTGTCATATACATGTTCACACCCAAGGTAAGGTTGTGTTGGAGATCTGGCAATAGGTACATAGACATACAGTATATGGGTGCTTGGCATTACAGCCTAGACGTTACCTAACAAACTCCTGGCACACTGTATTGTGTATCAATAGTAGAAGCAAGTCTGCCCTATGTGCTTTTATATCATAGCCAAGGACAATACTCGATTCCAACTGTACGTTATTTTTAGGTTGCTTGGGGTATCTGCTCAGTGGGGTTTGATGACATTTCAGAATTACTGAAAAAACTGAACTGAACTGAACTGAAAAAATGTATTATAAATGTATTATACATTTTTAAGATGTAATGTTTTGTGTGTGTGTGTGTGTGTGTGTGTGTGTGTCTGCACCTATGCCCATATGTGCATGTGTGTTTGTCTGCTTTTAGATGGAACAGCTTGCCAACCCTGCTACATGGGTCAATGCGGCCACTCAGATCTTTTTCTCTCTGGGTTTGGGTTTTGGGTCACTCATAGCTTTTGCCAGCTACAACCAGTACAATAACAACTTTGAGCGCCAGGCCATCGCTGTTTCCCTCATCAACAGTGGAACCTCCATCTTTGCGAGCATTGTCACCTTTTCTATCTATGGGTTCAAGGCCACCGTCAACTACGAGAACTGCCTGGAGAGGTGTGTGTGTTTTGTGCTGATGTGTGTATGTGAAGGCACCCTTACACCTGTGTGCATGCCAGTGAATCTGCATGCATGTGCTTTTAAACAGTAAACAGATGCTGTATGTGTGTACCCTAGAGCTGCAAGTAATTTCATTGTTTTATTTCTTTGTTTGTTGCAGGGGTGGAAATAACAAATTACATTTACTCTCATTACTCTAACAAAATCAGGGTTTTTTTGTGTACTTTTTTTGAGTATTTTTAAAAATCTGTAATTTTACTTTCACTTAAGTATTTTTTATCTCAAGTATTGTACTTCGCTACATTTCAAGTCACATCCATTACAGAGTCAGAACAAAAGTCCCATTAAAAAGTCCGGATAAACTGTGACAGTGGAACAAAAGAAAGATGTCAAATCAGGAGGGCAGAGCTCCAGAGAGCTCCATGTCCAGAGAGAAG
Source organism: Macquaria ambigua (assembly GCA_008360985.2). Classification (NCBI taxonomy): domain Eukaryota; kingdom Metazoa; phylum Chordata; class Actinopteri; order Centrarchiformes; family Percichthyidae; genus Macquaria; species Macquaria ambigua. The sequence goes on along the minus strand of VMKM01002123.1, from coordinate 9,812 downwards.
ACACTCTGCACTCAGCTGACTCTCTTGAAAACACACGTTCTACATGTAAACGTTCACTGGCCGAGTGTCAGGGTGGTGGGGGCTGTATTTTCACAACTGGGCCAGGCTTAGCAGTTTGTAAAATGTCAACAACAATGCAATATAATAAAGAATTACGTCATTATGGGTTAAGGTTAGCATTATTGTACCTCGGCATAGGTAAAAAAAAAAATAGGTTGCATCTACCTTAAAGAAGCAGTGATTTAATGCTAAATGCTAAAATGCTCATGATGATGTGTATGTGTTGACATGTTAATGCATTTTATTTTGCAGCCTGAATGTGTTATTAAAATGTGCTAAAATTAAGATTGCAGGAAGTTTATGAGTGGTGACCAAGTTCAATCAAAGTGGACTGTCTAGTTTTTTTAAGGAAGTAAACTGTTTTTCCATGGCGATATAGTCTTCTGGCAATGATATACTGATTAAAGGCACAGTATGTAATTTCTGCCACTAGGGGTTTCAGAAATCAAAACAATAACAAAAGACGTAGTTTGACATTGTGAAGTAGTGTGGGATCATGGGAGTTGTTGTCTTCATCTGACGTGCCTCAGGCAGAAATCATGCTCATGGACGAGGAAATGTATGTTTAATTCAGGTTACGTTTATTCACGTTTATTCACGTTATGTCATTTAATTGTAATGAAATAGCCGCAAGTAGGCTAATGTTAGCTAATGTAACGTTAACTTGCTAACTTACCATTAGATGAGTCGACTATAGATATGGCTACTGTAGCTAACAGTTATGGGGTTGCCCAGTGTTGTTATCCGTGGTCAAAACAATCATACTAAAAATAACTTTATGAGCATGTTGAATGCCACATAGCATTAGCTAAGTAGCTGTATGGGTAGTCAACTTGTCTAATGGTAAGTTAGCAAGATGAGTCTTTTTGTTATATTCTTGGTGAAGGTCAAGTTTATGGTAGTGTACTTCATGTAATGACCCTTTTTTTTACTCTTCCAGGACACGCTTACTGCTGCTGAATGCCTTTAATCTAGCAGAGGACAGCATCACTATGGACAATGTCTTTGAGTGGATTACGAAGCTGAACACAACATACCCGGAACAGTTTGCTGAAATCACCAACAAACTGGAAAACTGTGACCTGGAGAGTGAACTAGACACCGTATGTTCCTCGCCATTACACTCGTCTTGCAGTGGTACACACTCAAAGCACTTATATTTACAATTGTTAATATACTGAGAATACAATTGGTTCACACAGATTGTGGGAGACAGAAGAACATAAATAATTATGTGTATGTATGCAATAAACAATAATGAGGTAACACCTAAGTATTGGAGAAAATCCAGTACTTGCTCTATATGCTGATCTTTCACTTGTGATTTAAAATACAGCGAGTTAAAAACGCATGTTGCCTCTGATGAAAAAGTACCAGGTAAACTAGACTGAACTAGACAAAGCAGCTCTCTCTTACCATTTTTATGTGTCATTGCCATCAAGTCACTAGTAGCATTTTGTAACAAAAAAGAAACAATGAGGGGTGGTACAGAGGTTAGCCTGAAGCCCTGATGAAGGCAGGGTTTCTTCTTGGCCCGTAAGAAGGAACTACACCAGCCATTTAGAGTTTTTATTGTTTTTTGTAAGAAGAGCACTAGAAGCGGAAAGCACTGTGGATTGTTTTTTAGAAGGCAATGTAACAAGGAATTTGTGTTGCAAGGACAAAAAATTTGTTTGTCTGAGTAAGTGCTTCATTTGGCATAATAGATAAGGGGAAGAGAGAGATGATAACATGCAACAAAAGTCCTAACTGTACCAGGGACTTCACAGTTTGTGGTCAGAGCCTTAAACCCAAAGGCCACCAGGGCACCCCCTACATGTGGCAAACTAGAGGTTACAGTAATAACGCTGGCTCGGACAGAACAATTAAGCTGAGCGCACATATTTATCCACAGATGGCCAAGTCAGTTCTGAACGTTTTGGCCAGTGGCCCTGTAGCAAACACAAACGAGTGGTTAAAGCGTGCAGCCCTGTTTTCCACCTCCGAAGTAATCTGAACACAAACCATTAGGCTAAGAAATCTTTGATTTATACTAAATTTAGTCTAAATAGGCTCTAAAGGGCTCTCAATGTGATCAAAAGCTTTTTCTGTAATCATATCTAGAGAAACATGGCTTCCTTACAAATTAGCATGTGATTTTAATGCTGTTTTCCTATTCCTAATTCTCAGGTGCTGGATTATCACTATGATTTATTCACTCTGTTATGAATTTCATTGTACAAACAGAAGAAATGAAAAAACAACCCAATTCACAACAGTATTACATAAACATTACTTCTTCAAGTTCAAAGTCACCCTTCTGACCTGATAACAGGTGGGGGGGGGATTCCAAGGGCCCTGGGCTGACAAAAATACCACATGAACATATTCAGGGCCCCTAATATAATATTTTAGCCTCTTGGAATTTCAGACATAAAATGATGATGTGTTTGTCCATTCCTTTTTTGCTAAAATCATCCAAGTAGCCTGCCATGTGTAACCAGGGTCTATCTACTCTTGATTGCAGTTTATAAAACAACAAATACATTTCTTATATCGCTGATAGTGATAACAGCCAATAGTCTCTGCGTTGTGTTTTGTGATGTTGATGGACTAACGCCTGACAGCCACAGTAGTTAACTCCAATGCTGAGACATAAACAGTTCCGATGTCGATTCACAGATGATTTATTGCTTACAAGCACTTCGGGATCTGGGGGATACAAGCCTGGTATCAGTAAAACTATTCAGTATAAAAGAAAATCATAAACAAAGGAAACTTACAATACTAATGAATAATTTCTGTAGCCAATCTAAATAAACATTAACTGACAAATTATAGAGCCAATGGTCCAAGACTTCTTAAAAATTACACATTGCACAAAGACACTACTGATACAGATAAATTAGTATACATAGATAATTACTCTGGATGTCAATTTAGTTACCGTCTCTCTCTCTGATAGGCTATACATATAATATTTACAGGTTTTCATTTAACAGTCAACCACTCACCTGGGGGATACAAGCCCGGTCTGACTTGTTCCTCCGGGGATGGACTTTATAACTGCATCGTTACCATGGATACTGTGTAGCTTAGTAATAAATATGAAATATAAAATAATCATAAAAATACGAAAATAACACATGTACAACTTACAACTATCAAATAAAGGTAACATTACTGACAAAATTAAATTCTATATTACAAGATTTTGCTATTAGACAAAGTAACAATTTAAACCTCAAATTATGTATTTAATGTAACATGCAAGAAGCATATGTTACACGTCACACACAAAAGCACGCAAGCAAGTTTATTTATATAGCACAATTCATACATAGTAGCAATTCAATTTGCTTTACATATATAAAAAAAGCAGAAAAAATACAAAATGCTTAAAATACTTAGAGGTCTGCTTCCAGAATTAAAGTGCAGTGAGTGCGAGGTTTTTAGAGCTCAATTGTAGGCATATGAAAAGAGAAAAATCTTTAACCTGGATTTAAAAATTGCTACATTTGGGGCACATCTAAGATCTTCGGGTAGTTTGTTCCATTTACATGAAGCATAATAACTAAATGCAGATTCACCCTGTTTGGTTTGGACTCTGGGTTCTACTAGCTGACCTGAGTCCATGGATCTAAGAGTCCTGCTCGGTTTATAATCCTTAAACATATCAGAAATGTATTTGGGGCCTAATCCATTCAGTCATTTATAGACTAGTAGCACCACTTTAAAATCTATTCTATGGCTATCTGGAAGCCAGTGTAAAGATTTTAGAACCGGAGTAATGTGCTCTGTTCTCTTGGTTCTGGTTAAGACTCTAGCAGCAGCATTCTGAATAAGCTGCAGCTGTTTGACAGTCTTTTTGGGAAGTCCAGTTAAGAGACCATTACAGTAGTCCACCCTACTGGTGATAAAAGCATGGATGAGCTTCTCTTGGTCTTTTTGGGACACCAAACCTCTGATCCTGGCAAGATTTTTAAGATGATAAAATGCTGTTTTGGTGATTGCTTTGATGTGGCTGGTCAAGGTAAGGTCTGATTCTATTAGAACGCCAAGATTTCGAACTTGATCTTTGGTTTTTAGAACCCGTGAATCGAGGTGTTTGCTAATATTGATTCTCTTATTTTTGTTGCGGAACCCAATAATCTCTGTTTTGTCTTGATTTAATTGTAAAAGATTTTGGCTCATCCAATTATTTTATTTTATTTTTTATTATAACATTGACACAGTGAGTCTATTGGGCTATAGTCATCAGGTATGAGAGCCATATATATCTGTGTGTCATCCGCATAACTATGGTAATCAGTGTTGCTGTTCTGTAGAATCTGGCCCAAAGGCAGCATTAGAGATTAAACAGAAGAGGTCCGAGAACTGATCCCTGGGGGATTCAATTCAATTCAGTTTTATTTATATAGCGCCATATCATAACAAAGTTATCTCAGGGCACTTTTTCAAGTAGAGCAAGTCTAGACCGACTCTTTATATTTACAGAGACCCAACAGTTCCCACCATGAGCAAGCACTATGCGACAGTGGCAAGGAAAAACTCCCTTTTAACAGGTAGAAACCTCGAGCAGAACCAGGCTCTGGGTGGGCGGTCATCTGCCTCGACGGTTGGGTTGAAGGGCCGGGAGAGAGCAAAGCCACTAATAATAAGAGCAACAGCAACTGCAGCAGCGGGTGCAGAGCAGGAACACGGGGGCAGCAGGTGGCTGCAACCACAGATCCAGACTCCACAGCTCCGGAGGCAGAAACACTTGCAACAAAAGGAGAGAGAGAGAGAAAGGGGAGAGAAAGCACACAACTACGGGAAGAAGTTGAATTAATAACAAGCATTGATGGGATATGGGGGCGTACAGATGGAGAGGAAGAGGAGGAGAGAGGAGCTCAGTGCATCATAGGAAGTCCCCCGGCAGTCTAGGCCTATAGCAGCATAACTAAGGGGTGGCGTAGGGGTCACCTGAGTCAGCCCTACTATAAGCTTTATCAAAGAGGAAAATCTTAAGCCTACTCTTAAATGTGAGGAGGTTGTCCGCCTCCCGAACACAAACTGGGATCTGGTTCCACAGGAGAGGAGCTTGATAGTCATATCCACCCTATTCAATTCATAAGTGCCAATGGTGACAAAGTAACTCCTGCCTTCTAAATAAGACTTGAACCAATTCAGGACTGCCCTGGAAAGTCCTACACAATTTTCCAACCTATCCAACAGTATTTTATGATCAACCGTGTCAAATGCAGCACTGAGATCTAGCAAGACCAGCACTGATATTTTATCTGAATCATTATTCAGCCATATATCATTTAACACTTTTATAAGAGCTGTTTCAGTACTGTGGTGAGGTCAGAAGCCTGATTGAAATTTGTCAAGATGACCACTTGAGTTTAAGAAATTGCTAAGTTGATTGTAGACAACCTTCTCTATGAGCTTAGCTATAAAAGGAAGATTAGAGACAGGTCTATAGTTGTTTAATACAGAGGCAAATGTGCTCAAATGAAACAAAATTACCAAGTGTAATCTCTTTGCACTGGAATGTATCTTTAAATAAAGCAGCTGCTACTCCTCCTTTCTTACCAGTTCAGCCCATATTCATAAAATTAAAATTTTCTGGTGCTGTCTTGTTGAGTACAGTAGCACTGCCTTCTGCTAGCCATGTCTCAGTAAGGAACATAAAGTCTAAATTGTATGATGTTATGTCATTGACAAAAGGGAAACCCTCCTCTACTTCTCCCAGAGCAGAGATCATTCAGAATAAATAACTAATTATTATCACAAAATAAATAATATAAATAATAATTATAATGTATTATGGTAGCACTTTTAAATTGAACCCTATGTGAGATTTTCCCTGTCTGGATAATCACATTCCTGTCAATACACTGCAGTAGGCTACTTTCAACCAAATAGTCTGAACAATGGCATAGAATTACCATCGGACTACAGTAGAGATTCCAGCCTGCAAGGATAGGTTTGGGAACAAAGACCACGCCTTGAATACATCCCGTTTCTGCACAAAAATATTTAAGCACACCTTATCCGTTCACTTATCCGTTCACCCTTTGACACAGTTTTCACATGACCCGTGAAAGACTAGTAGCCAACAAACTTACCTTAAAAACCATGGACCACAAGCTCCTTCTCAACCCTTCAGACAGCGATCTGTTTGAAGGAGATCAGCAGACTTCCGAAGTCTCGGAGTCCTCTCCATCTCTTAACTTCCAACCTCAACAGCTACTTCACTTGCGCTCAGCTGTTCACATTCTCTGTCTCTCTCAGCTTTTCATCTGATAACTCCAACGTTGTCAGCCTTCGCCTACTGGGAACTCTAGAGGAAGATCCCATCTTCGGCGTTCGAGGGACACTGTCCCTTCCGACCGCTGGTGACATCACGGCGCTTCCCACGGCCGAAGAAGCCCATTCTTCCACATCAGCCCTCTCTGAGGGCCAAACCCTGTTCAAGCTCACTCGGTTTCACAGCTATCTCAATCCTCTTCTATTCTCCCTCAGACTTCACAAACAACCCAAGCACATGCATCCCTCCATCCCAGCATCCTTTCCTCTTCCCTTGCTTCTACCTTTCCTATCCCATCTTCTTTGGCCACCACAGCTCCTCTCACCTCAATACCGACCATCACAGCCACACAGGTTGCATCCACTACAGCAATCCACGGTGGTGCTGTCAGCCAAAATCCATCCTTTCCTCCTGTTTCTTCTTTTCCCCTCCCTTCCATCATCCCTACCCCCCCTCCTCATAATCCATATGTAGCTAATGTCACTCATCCCACAGCCTCGCCTGCAGGCGGTCCCAGTGCTTTTCCCATTTATCTTCCTCTACCTAACAGCTTCACTTTAGCCACCACATTACCTCCCGTGCGCCCAGTTGCATCTGCCCGACCATCCCCCGTGCCACCCATGCTCAGGCAACAGATTCTCGCCGGTAACTACGTTGATCTTGCTCAGTTAATACATCCATCCACATGTAATCCACACATCCACAGGGAACTGCAAACTGCACTCGGCCCCATTGAACTCAAACAGCCACTCCCTACCCGCTCCAAAGAACTCACGGCGGTTGAATTTACTTTCACATTTTCCCTGTACAGCAACATTATTTTTTCTACCTTCCCTGACCGCAGGTCAGAGCTGGATGACTACTTGTCTCTGATCCTTGATCTGGCCTTGCGGTTCGGTGGCAATGAATTCTACACATACCACATTCTTTTCGCGTCCCAAGCTGCTGGACGCCTGCAGCAATACAATCAAGGGACATACTGGGGAACACTAGATCCTGAGCTGTATTGCCGTGTTTTCGCAGCTCGCTCCTTCTGCGGCGGAGCCCATGCCAGACCAACTGTGGTGGAAATTGTGTATTTCCTTTGGAGAAGTGAGCAAATAAAATGACGGTCCGACAACCTGTTGTCTTTTGTATATTTAATTAAGAAAAGAATGAAACAATCAGAAATGAGAATAAAAGAGATAAATAAAAGGAGGGTGCAGGCGAGCACACAGAGTCAATCCTTTACAGCTGAAGGCCAGAGATCATACCCCAGGATGCATATGAAACGTATGACCGAGAAGGAAAGATGCTGTCACATACTTGTAACCTCACAACACAGAGACAGACATATCAGAGTACAGAATCACCTCTAACAAAGATAGTCTGTCTCCAGCTAGGTTTTCCTACCCAAGGCTGGATACCCAGGGCAGACTGTTCCCCAGACTGCAGCTGTCTTTCCCCCTGATTACAAACAATCTGTCCTCCCGCTGAAACCAACCAGATACCAATGTACCTAAAACAGAGATGACCTAAATAAGAAATTATATAAGTGTACAGAATTAAGACTGATTAATAGGAGAAAACAAGTTATCACACTAAATATATATATGGCATAGAGAGAAATTTAATTACACTAAACACATCTAGTAAGAAAGGAAAAGAGAACTAAACATATCTAGTAATAAAGGGAAAGAGAACTAAACATATCTAGTAAGGAAGGGAAAGAGAAATTTTGCCCTTACACCAACCTGTCCTCATAATCCAACCAACCACAGCTTGTGTAAGTATCATAATACCCCAATTAAAATTAACGCTCTAGCTACTGCCTTAATCGCCCAGACCGCCAGTTCGTTAACTTCCTCATACAATGTTTTACACACAGCTTCCACCCAGGTTTGCAGGTTACCCCAGATTCCTCCTACACATGCCACAACTTGCCGTCAGCCATCTGTGAGCCCAACACAGTTGAAGAATTCTTGATCGACCCATATTCAGGGAAAAAGAGACTCATCATAGACCTCTCATCCCCCCACGGCTCCACCATCCCAAGCATCAATAGCCTAATTCTCAGCCCGGACTTCTCTATGCAGTACACAACAATTGATCATGCCATCTCCCTCATCCATCTCGCAGGCCAAGGAGCCCGGTTGTCCAAGGCAGACATCACCAGCACCTTCAAAGTCCTTCCCATCCACCCTGACTACTGGCATCTTTTCGGTGTCCTCTGGAATGGCGCATACTACTTTGCAGTGTGTCTGACTTTCGGGTGCTAGAGCAGCCTGAAAATATTTTACTCTTTATCCAAAGCACTCTGGTGGATCTTGACAAACAACTACAAACTCCCGTACGTCATCCATCTCCTAGATGACTTTTTTACTGTCACGCCACTATCTTCTCCCCCATCACACGGCCTCAACACTCTCACTTCTGCATTTCACGAACTTGGAGTTCCTCTCTCTTCAGAGAAAACGGAAGGCCCCAGCACATCCCTGGAATTTCTTGGCATCATCCTCGACTCCTTGTCACTCCAAGCATGCCTGCCTACATGCCTGCCTCGCTCATTTCAAATTTCCTTCTGGCTCACAGATGCACCAAACACCAGCTTCTCTTGCTGCTAGGCCACCTCAACTACACCATTCGTATCATCCATCAAGGTCCTGGAACGGCATCTCCTTCTTTTATGATGACCATGTCACCAAGCCAGAAGACATCCAGCTGTTCACGGATGCAGCCCCTTCCATGGGCTTCGGCGGCTACTATGACGGCAGGTGGTTCTCAGCTGAATGGCCACCAGAATTCTCATTTCTCACTCCTTCCTCCACCATTTGCGAAATGTACCTAGTCATCATAGCAGTCATTCTTTGGGGGCACAAATGGTCCAGAAAGACCATCGCCATCCACTCCAACAACCAGGCTGTCGTAGACATCATTAACAAAGGACAGTCACATTGTCTAGACATAATGCAGTTCATGCGGAGGATCACCCTGGTTTCGGCCCAGCACCAGTTCATCATCCGAGCCTCCCACATCCCAGGTCACAAAAACTCAATTGCTGACTCACTTCAACTGACCCCGCAGCTGGAACATTCAGTCACCACTGCACAAGATGCCATCCTCAACAGCGTCGTTCCCCATGACACTCTCATCATAACTGACCGGATGAAATTGCTTCAAAGCTTTCCATGCCTTCCCTTCATTAGACGTCCTGACCCTCTCTGTCTTCATCACTTTCACCCATTCCATTCTCAAGATTAAATCTTCTACCATAAAGGTCTATATCAGTGGAATAAACTTCTTCATTAAACTGTCCTTAGGGGCACCGTGTCCAGCTTTGTCCTCATCAGCATGTTGATCAAAGGTCTCCGCAAGGCCGGACCATGTCCCACACCAAAATGTCTGCACCTCACTTCGGACCTCCTGGCCCGCTTCATCAGAACTCTCTGCACAAGCTATCTATCTCCGTCCATAGACAAAGCCTGCTGGCATTTTT
>VMKM01002122.1:0-87873 GCA_008360985.2 Macquaria ambigua | reverse complement strand
CAGGGTTTGTGCAATAGCCCAGCCAGCTTCATGAGGATGATGACTTGTATATTCGGTGACCAGAACTTTCTCAGCCTGTTGTGTTACCTCGATGACTTGCTGGTCTTCGCACCATCGGAGGAACTAGCTCTGGAACGGCTGGAAATGGTTTTCTGTCGTCTTCGCCTGCACAACCTGAAACTGGCCCCAAAGAAGTGTTGGCTGCTCAGGAGGTCAGTGAAATTCCTTGGGCACATCATTGATGAGTCTGGTGTGTCCACAGACCCTGCCAAAGTCGAGGCTGTCAGCAAAATGACCACTGCAGATCTAATGGAGCCTGATGGAGTCACCCCGTCTCAGTCTCGTGTCAGATCATTCCTAGGAATGGTGAACTATTACCAACACTTTGTGCCCAATTACTCTACCATGGCGAGACCTCTTTTTGACCTCCTGGACAATAACCCCCTCACACACATCATGACGAAACCACGACTGGACGCCTGCGAGCAGCGGTGGGTGGCGAAGTTGGCGTCCTATATATTTGATGTCAAGTACATCCCCGGCTCCAGGAACGTTGTTGCGGACGCACTAAGCCGCCGGCCGTTTATAAAGTCAGCTGTTGGAAAGGGGTTGCTTCGATACCCTTACAGTGAGCTCCTCAAGGAAGCAATCCCTGTCTCCTCTGACTCTGTCCAGGAAGCCTTCAGATAATCAAACACCAGTCGACATGAGTGTGATGGCGGAAGACAGGAGGAGCCTTATCTGTCTGAATGTGTTAAGAACCGGTCCTTCTCCAAAGAGGAGGTCTCTGCCATCCTTGAGACACACAGCCTGTGGGAGTCTGGTGCCAGGCTGCGAGCCGTTGATGTTCTCCAACAACTTCCACAGCTAATTCCCCCTGACGAAAATCCTCCACCTGTGTTGTCTGAGAGAGAGTTGCGTGAAGGGCAGTTGAGTGATCCTGTCCTCTCACGAGTGTTGTATTTTGTGGAGCGTGGCCGACGCCCATCCAGGAGAGAAAAACCTAAGGAGCCTGCCATGGTCATCAGGTACCTCAAACATTGGGAGAAATTGACAACATGCGATGGTATTCTCTACAGGGTGTCAAAGGACCAGGTCACTAGGAAGAGGAGATACCAGTTCTTGGTCCCTGACTCCCTCAGATCTGAGGTCCTCAAAGGCATTCATGACTGTGCTGGTCATCAAGGGCAATTTAGGAGCTTGAGCCTGGCCCGTCAGAGATTCTTCTGGCCTCACATAGATCGAGATGTCAAAGACTATGTCCGTCAATGTCCAAGGTGTGTCATCAGCAAGACTGCTGATCCGGAGGGAAGAGCACCTCTGGAGAGTATAAAGACCTCTGCACCTTTGGAGATTGTGTGTATCGATTTCTGGACTGCGGAGGATTCTAACAATAAATCTGTTGATGTGGTGACAGACCATTTTACCAGGCTCGCGCAGGCCTTCCCTTGCCGTGATCAGTCCGCTAAACAGGTTGCAAAACAACTTTGGGACAAGTACTTCTGCATTTATGGATTTCCTGAGAGGATCCACTCGGATCAGGGTGCCTCATTCGAAAGTCAACTGATAAGTGAATTGTTGAAGGTTGCTGGTGTGAGGAAGTCCCGGACTACACCATACCATCTGATGGGCAATGGTAGCGTGGAACGCTATCATTTTACACCAGATTAAAGAGAGAACCAGAGTGAGAGCAAGTCCTGTGTGGCCGTGCCGTCCTTCTTGCACCATAAACAAAAAGGGACATATCCACCACAAGTCCACAGATTGACACAAGCGGTTACACATGCCGACCATCTCTCACAGTTCCCTGGTGGTCTAGTGGTTAGGATTCGGCGCTCTCACCGCCGCGGCCCGGGTTCGATTCCCGGTCAGGGAACGTGCTTTTAATAGACACTTCACCTCCATTACAGAAATAATATATCAGGTCATGTCTATATAAACATCACCAGCGCTGACCTGCGTGCAGTGTGATGATCATCGTCTCTGAAGGTGTAGTACAGGATTTTCTTGTGGTAGAGATGGAACACCTTGCTGCTTTCCTCTCCCTCTGGCCTCTCGCTCAGCTTGACAGTGAAACCCTGCATAGGTAGACTCTCTGAAGCCACTTTATCCTGAAGAAACCAGAGTGAAGACACAGGCATACAAGTTAAAAACACTGATCTTGCTGTCAGCAGGAATGCAAATAATGAGGATTTCTTGCTTCAAGAAGAACAAAGCGGTGCAACAACACTCAGATGCATACTTGTCCAAAGAAACAGAGAGAGCACAGAGATCCCTCTGCCCAGGAGGAAAGGTTGAACAGTGGAAATGTGAGCGTTAAATAGTTCTGTACTGCAATGGCCAGATGTGAAGAGGAAAATGGATAGACAAAGGTTGTGAGGAAATGCCTCTGTGATTGAGTGAGCATTTTGGGGCTGGTGTGGGAGACTCTGTGCCCCCTCACCTCACGGGCTGTGAAGGTGTAGAGCACCTTGTCTTTGAGGAGGAACCACAGCCGCTTCCACTTCCTCTTGCTCTTCTTCCGGCGCTGCAGGCTGCCGCTCATGGTGGAGCCCTCCACGGCAAGCGCCACCTGATGAAATGCAGGACACATTAGATACACATAAACCTACATTAATGCAGATACACAGATACTGGATAATATAACCAATCAATATCACAAACTACAAAATGACCATTTTTTTCCTGACATTTTCAACAGGAATTAACAATAATAATACCAAATCTATAGCAGGAGCAGGATTGCATTACATTCCTGTTATTTTGTCCATCCCCTGCAGATAGGAAGAAGGCTGGATAGAAAGTGAACCCTACTGGCAGCTGTGTTTCCCTATACACAAGCGACTACAGTTGATCAGCTGTCATACATGCCAGAGATTCCACTAAACGAGTTTACTACTTATATGTACAGGTCCCTGGTGGTCTAGTGGTTAGGATTCGGCGCTCTCACCGCCGCGGCCCGGGTTCGATTCCCGGTCAGGGAATGTGCTTTTAATAGACACTTCACCTCCATTACAGAAATAATATATCAGGTCATGTCTATATAAACATCACCGCGCTGACCTGCGTGCAGTGTGATGATCATCGTCTCTGAAGGAGTAGTACAGGATTTTCTTGTGGTAGAGATGGAACACCTTGCTGCTTTCCTCTCCCTCTGGCCTCTCGCTCAGCTTGACAGTGAAACCCTGCATAGGTAGACTCTCTGAAGCCACTTTATCCTGAAGAAACCAGAGTGAAGACACAGGCATACAAGTTAAAAACACTGATCTTGCTGTCAGCAGGAATGCAAATAATGAGGATTTCTTGCTTCAAGAAGAACAAAGCGGTGCAACAACACTCAGATGCATACTTGTCCAAAGAAACAGAGAGAGCACAGAGATCTGATACTGGTTACTCCTCTTTTGGGAGGGGTAGAGGTGTAATGGGAGTTCATTTACAGTCTTGTGGGTCTGTTGGGAGGGATGTTGGTGCTTCGCCTGTGTTACCTGCCAGAGTTAGGGATTTGGGGTCAAGTCAGGATCCAGCTGGGTCACCTATAGAGCAGATGTCATGGGGTGGGCCACGTCATTCAACACCCAGTGGTGAAAGTGACACATTACACCAGTTCAGTGACATGATCTACCAGTTAGGCTCACAGATTGGAGAGTCTATTGCAGCCAAACTCATGTCTAGTGGTGCTGTTGGTAATGTTGACCAAAGTAGTACTACGTCGCACAACCAGGCCGCTCGGCCTTGCGTAAATTTGAGTGAACTCAGTGAGAATACACGCTTTAAAGTCATTGTAAAAACGGACAGGGAACCCGTTATTTTCAGGGGTGATAATACTGACAAATACGCGGTGACTGAATGGGTTGAGTTGATGAAATCATACATCAGGAAGCAAAACTGTGATGTGTCATTGCAGACAGAGGAGGTAATGGGGAGGTTAATGGGGAAAGCCAGGGATGTGGTGAAGATAGGCTTGAGGAGTGACCCCTCGCTTAACACCACATGCACCCCAGATGTAATATACAACATGCTGATACAGTATTTCAGTAACACATCTTCATGCCTGCCCCTCCAAGACTTCTACTCAACTCTACCAAATCAGAGAGAGAGCCCCATTGACTATTGGATACGCCTCAACAAGGCTGCAGACATGGCTGAAGAAGGGTTAGAGCGTCAGGGCAGGCACGTGGAGGATATAGGAGGAGAAATTGCTAAGATGTTTGTGAAGCACTGTCCAGATCCAGAGCTTGCATCTGTGTTTAAATACAAACAGATACATGAATGGACATCAAAAGAAATTCAGGAGAGGATAGATGAACATCAACGGGAGCAGGTGTCTTCAATGAAAGCACACATGCCTAAGACTCATGCAGCGGCACTGTTTTGCAATGAAGTGCATACGGTGCCTCACGATATGTGTAACATTGAGACATCCAGTGCTAACTCTCTCTCTTCCACGGCTCCCTCTGTTGGGGTTGTGCCGTCTCTCTCGCCAACACCTGTCTTGTTCCAGAACCAGCAGCAGTCTTTCTCTCCAGTCCCTCAGAGCCAGCAGTCATATCTCCCTCCCTTGACTCTGAATCAACAACAGACTCCCTCTCCTCTACCTCAGCACCAACGGCCCCCTTTTTCTTCCATACCGCAGAGTCAGTTGCCCCCGAGTCAACAGCAGGGCGGAGATGCTATGCTTGGGGAGATGATGTCAATGCTCAGGGAGCTTCTAGCTAAAGTGCAGGTTGGAGATGAAAGGCCACCATTGCGACGTGGCGGCAGACAAGTTCGGAACTGGGCCAACTCTATCCATGAAACGGGTTGTAAGGTCTGTAATGATGGAAGCCACACTACAGAGTCCCACTGTTCTGCTCGTCTCTGTTTCACATGCTTCAAGCCTGGTCATACGAGGCGCTCATGTCCCGGTAGGGCCTCAGCCCATGACAATGTGCAGGGAAACTAGATGACCTGTGCTTTGAGGGAGGCTGTACAGGTCATGAAGAAAACTCCCACATACACGATGCAGTGGAGCTATACAACAATGTTGAGGATTTGGATGAGTCTGAGACTGTTATTGTTCAAAACACACAAAAGGTCAGGAGCAGTGACAGTCTATTTTACACTCCTGTTGCAGTTGGGAACAAAGTGACTCTTAGTGCCATGTTGGATAGCGGTTCGATGGCCTGCTCATTGAGTGAAGAAGCACAGAAGAAGCTTATTGGAGCTGAGGTTGTTGGTCTGAGCAGTCAGGAGGTGACCAACATCGTTTTCGTCGGATGTGGTGGTGTTCGTGTGAAGCCTAAGTCAGTGGTGAATCTTGAAATGGAAGTCTATGGATGTAGGGTATCAGTCCCCACTTTTGTTGTGGAGAATCAGCAGGATGATTTGATCATTGGCTAAAATGTCATCAGGCATTTAGTCCGTCAGTTCAAGAAAGATGCAAGCTACTGGGAAGCTGTATCGATTTCTGGCTCGGGTAACCAAGACCTTGAGCAGTTCCTCTCTCTACTTGCTGGCCTGGAACGTTGGCCTGGTGACGAGGTCCCAGACAAGGTGGGCACAGTCAGATGCAACAGAGCTGTCACCCTGCCGGCTGGCAGTGAGTATCTAGTGTGGGGGAAACTTCCTAAGAATGCGAGAATATCTCCAGGCAGTACGGTCATGACTGAGCCGACCTCTTCTCGCTCTGCGCCCAGGGGCATCATGGTTGCCAGGGTTGTGACGCCTCTCTGGGGTGACAGATGGGTTCCTCTCAAGATCCTTAACATCTCAGACAGCCCTGTTACCCTGCGGAGGAACGCCAAACTTGCTGATGTCTACACCTGTCTTGCGCTGGAGGATATGGAGGTCCCAGAGCTCAAGAGCTCCCACCAGGCTACATCTGTCGGGCCTGCTGGGACGTCGGCCCCTACAGGAGATGGCATTGCTGTGCAGGAGAGGCTGGAGCGTGTAGGTCTGGGAGACTTGGACCTCGAGTCTTGTGATGTGTCTGCAGAGTGGCAAAGAAAGTTGGCTGATCTTGTGCTCAAGTATGAGGATGTCTTCTCTCGCCATCATCTGGACTGTGGTGAGGCCACGGGGTTCGTACATAGGATTCGGCTCACAGATGAGAGGCCTTTCCGTCTGCCCTACCGCCGTGTGCCACCTGCTGAATACCAAAAGCTCCGCCAAGTTCTTAATGAGATGGAAGAGAAAGAAATAATCAGAAAGTCAACCTAGCGAGTTTGCCTCGCCTCTCGTCCTTGTATGGAAAAAAAACGGCGACTTACGGGTGTGCACGGACTTCCGATGGCTCAACAAACGAACTCTGAAGGATGCTCATCCACTGCCGCACCAAGCAGACTGCTTGGCTGCTCTGGGTGGAAATGCATTTTTCAGTACGATGGATTTAACATCTGGCTTTTATAATATGCCACTGCATGAAGAGGACCGCAAGTACTCTGCATTCACGACACCCATGGGTCTATACGAGTACAATCGTCTCCCTCAGGGTTTGTGCAATAGCCCAGCCAGCTTCATGAGGATGATGACTTGTATATTCGGTGACCAGAACTTTCTCAGCCTGTTGTGTTACCTCGATGACTTGCTGGTCTTCGCACCATCGGAGGAACTAGCTCTGGAACGGCTGGAAATGGTTTTCTGTCGTCTTCGCCTGCACAACCTGAAACTGGCCCCAAAGAAGTGTTGGCTGCTCAGGAGGTCAGTGAAATTCCTTGGGCACATCATTGATGAGTCTGGTGTGTCCACAGACCCTGCCAAAGTCGAGGCTGTCAGCAAAATGACCACTGCAGATCTAATGGAGCCTGATGGAGTCACCCCGTCTCAGTCTCGTGTCAGATCATTCCTAGGAATGGTGAACTATTACCAACACTTTGTGCCCAATTACTCTACCATGGCGAGACCTCTTTTTGACCTCCTGGACAATAACCCCCTCACACACATCATGACGAAACCACGACTGGACGCCTGCGAGCAGCGGTGGGTGGCGAAGTTGGCGTCCTATATATTTGATGTCAAGTACATCCCCGGCTCCAGGAACGTTGTTGCGGACGCACTAAGCCGCCGGCCGTTTATAAAGTCAGCTGTTTGAAAGGGGTTGCTTCGATACCCTTACAGTGAGCTCCTCAAGGAAGCAATCCCTGTCTCCTCTGACTCTGTCCAGGAAGCCTTCAGACAATCAAACACCAGTCGACATGAGTGTGATGGCGGAAGACAGGAGGAGCCTTATCTGTCTGAATGTGTTAAGAACCGGTCCTTCTCCAAAGAGGAGGTCTCTGCCATCCTTGAGACACACAGCCTGTGGGAGTCTGGTGCCAGGCTGCGAGCCGTTGATGTTCTCCAACAACTTCCACAGCTAATTCCCCCTGACGAAAATCCTCCACCTGTGTTGTCTGAGAGAGAGTTGCGTGAAGGGCAGTTGAGTGATCCTGTCCTCTCACGAGTGTTGTATTTTGTGGAGCGTGGCCGACGCCCATCCAGGAGAGAAAAACCTAAGGAGCCTGCCATGGTCATCAGGTACCTCAAACATTGGGAGAAATTGACAACATGCGATGGTATTCTCTACAGGGTGTCAAAGGACCAGGTCACTAGGAAGAGGAGATACCAGTTCTTGGTCCCTGACTCCCTCAGATCTGAGGTCCTCAAAGGCATTCATGACTGTGCTGGTCATCAAGGGCAATTTAGGAGCTTGAGCCTGGCCCGTCAGAGATTCTTCTGGCCTCACATAGATCGAGATGTCAAAGACTATGTCCGTCAATGTCCAAGGTGTGTCATCAGCAAGACTGCTGATCCGGAGGGAAGAGCACCTCTGGAGAGTATAAAGACCTCTGCACCTTTGGAGATTGTGTGTATCGATTTCTGGACTGCGGAGGATTCTAACAATAAGTCTGTTGATGTGGTGACAGACCATTTTACCAGGCTCGCGCAGGCCTTCCCTTGCCGTGATCAGTCCGCTAAACAGGTTGCAAAACAACTTTGGGACAAGTACTTCTGCATTTATGGATTTCCTGAGAGGATCCACTTGGATCAGGGTGCCTCATTCGAAAGTCAACTGATAAGTGAATTGTTGAAGGTTGCTGGTGTGAGGAAGTCCCGGACTACACCATACCATCTGATGGGCAATGGTAGCGTGGAACGCTATCATTTTACACCAGATTAAAGAGAGAACCAGAGTGAGAGCAAGTCCTGTGTGGCCGTGCCGTCCTTCTTGCACCATAAACAAAAAGGGACATATCCACCACAAGTCCACAGATTGACACAAGCGGTTACACATGCCAACCATCTCTCACAGTTCCCTGGTGGTCTAGTGGTTAGGATTCGGCGCTCTCACCGCCGCGGCCCGGGTTCGATTCCCGGTCAGGGAACGTGCTTTTAATAGACACTTCACCTCCATTACAGAAATAATATATCAGGTCATGTCTATATAAACATCACCAGCGCTGACCTGCGTGCAGTGTGATGATCATCGTCTCTGAAGGAGTAGTACAGGATTTTCTTGTGGTAGAGATGGAACACGTTGCTGCTTTCCTCTCCCTCTGGCCTCTCGCTCAGGTCCTCGCTCAGAAACCCTGCATAGGTAGACTCTCTGAAGCCACTTTAGGTTGGCTTTACAAGTTAAAAACACTGATCTTGCTGTCAGCAGGAATGCAAATAATGAGGATTTCTTGCTTCAGGAAGAACAAAGCGGTGCAACAACACTCAGATGCATACTTGTCCAAAGAAACAGAGAGAGCACAGAGATCCCTCTGCCCAGGAGGAAAGGTTGAACAGTGGAAATGTGAGCGTTAAATAGTTCTGTACTGCAATGGCCAGATGTGAAGAGGAAAATGGATAGACAAAGGTTGTGAGGAAATGCCTCTGTGATTGAGTGAGCATTTTGGGGCTGGTGTGGGAGACTCTGTGCCCCCTCACCTCACGGGCTGTGAAGGTGTAGAGCACCTTGTCTTTGAGGAGGAACCACAGCCGCTTCCACTTCCTCTTGCTCTTCTTCCGGCGCTGCAGGCTGCCGCTCATGGTGGAGCCCTCCACGGCAAGCGCCACCTGATGAAATGCAGGACACATTAGATACACATAAACCTACATTAATGCAGATACACAGATACTGGATAATATAACCAATCAATATCACAAACTACAAAATGACCATTTTTTTCCTGACATTTTCAACAGGAATTAACAATAATAATACCAAATCTATAGCAGGAGCAGGATTGCATTACATTCCTGTTATTTTGTCCATCCCCTGCAGATAGGAAGAAGGCTGGATAGAAAGTGAACCCTACTGGCAGCTGTGTTTCCCTATACACAAGCGACTACAGTTGATCAGCTGTCATACATGCCAGAGATTCCACTAAACGAGTTTACTACTTATATGTACAGGTCCCTGGTGGTCTAGTGGTTAGGATTCGGCGCTCTCACCGCCGCGGCCCGGGTTCGATTCCCGGTCAGGGAATGTGCTTTTAATAGACACTTCACCTCCATTACAGAAATAATATATCAGGTCATGTCTATATAAACATCACCAGCGCTGACCTGCGTGCAGTGTGATGATCATCGGCTCTGAAGGAGTAGTACAGGATTTTCTTGTGGTAGAGATGGAACACGTTGCTGCTTTCCTCTCCCTCTGGCCTCTCGCTCAGCTTGACAGTGAAACCCTGCATAGGTAGACTCTCTGAAGCCACTTTATCCTGAAGAAACCAGAGTGAAGACACAGGCATACAAGTTAAAAACACTGATCTTGCTGTCAGCAGGAATGCAAATAATGAGGATTTCTTGCTTCAAGAAGAACAAAGCGGTGCAACAACACTCAGATGCATACTTGTCCAAAGAAACAGAGAGAGCACAGAGATCTGATACTGGTTACTCCTCTTTTGGGAGGGGTAGAGGTGTAATGGGAGTTCATTTACAGTCTTGTGGGTCTGTTGGGAGGGATGTTGGTGCTTCGCCTGTGTTACCTGCCAGAGTTAGGGATTTGGGGTCAAGTCAGGATCCAGCTGGGTCACCTATAGAGCAGATGTCATGGGGTGGGCCACGTCATTCAACACCCAGTGGTGAAAGTGACACATTACACCAGTTCAGTGACATGATCTACCAGTTAGGCTCACAGATTGGAGAGTCTATTGCAGCCAAACTCATGTCTAGTGGTGCTGTTGGTAATGTTGACCAAAGTAGTACTACGTCGCACAACCAGGCCGCTCGGCCTTGCGGAAATGTGAGTGAACTCAGTGAGAATACACGCTTTAAAGTCATTGTAAAAACGGACAGGGAACCCGTTATTTTCAGGGGTGATAATACTGACAAATACGCGGTGACTGAATGGGTTGAGTTGATGAAATCATACATCAGGAAGCAAAACTGTGATGTGTCATTGCAGACAGAGGAGGTAATGGGGAGGTTAATGGGGAAAGCCAGGGATGTGGTGAAGATAGGCTTGAGGAGTGACCCCTCGCTTAACACCACATGCACCCCAGATGTAATATACAACATGCTGATACAGTATTTCAGTAACACATCTTCATGCCTGCCCCTCCAAGACTTCTACTCAACTCTACCAAATCAGAGAGAGAGCCCCATTGACTATTGGATACGCCTCAACAAGGCTGCAGACATGGCTGAAGAAGGGTTAGAGCGTCAGGGCAGGCACGTGGAGGATTTAGGAGGAGAAATTGCTAAGATGTTTGTGAAGCACTGTCCAGATCCAGAGCTTGCATCTGTGTTTAAATACAAACAGATACATGAATGGACATCAAAAGAAATTCAGGAGAGGATAGATGAACATCAACGGGAGCAGGTGTCTTCAATGAAAGCACACATGCCTAAGACTCATGCAGCGGCACTGTTTTGCAATGAAGTGCATACGGTGCCTCACGATATGTGTAACATTGAGACATCCAGTGCTAACTCTCTCTCTTCCACGGCTCCCTCTGTTGGGGTTGTGCCGTCTCTCTCGCCAACACCTGTCTTGTTCCAGAACCAGCAGCAGTCTTTCTCTCCAGTCCCTCAGAGCCAGCAGTCATATCTCCCTCCCTTGACTCTGAATCAACAACAGACTCCCTCTCCTCTACCTCAGCACCAACGGCCCCCTTTTTCTTCCATACCGCAGAGTCAGTTGCCCCCGAGTCAACAGCAGGGCGGAGATGCTATGCTTGGGGAGATGATGTCAATGCTCAGGGAGCTTCTAGCTAAAGTGCAGGTTGGAGATGAAAGGCCACCATTGCGACGTGGCGGCAGACAAGTTCGGAACCGGGCCAACTCTATCCATGAAATGGGTTGTAAGGTCTGTAATGATGGAAGCCACACTACAGAGTCCCACTGTTCTGCTCGTCTCTGTTTCACATGCTTCAAGCCTGGTCATACGAGGCGCTCATGTCCCGGTAGGGCCTCAGCCCATGACAATGTGCAGGGAAACTAGATGACCTGTGCTTTGAGGGAGGCTGTACAGGTCATGAAGAAAACTCCCACATACACGATGCAGTGGAGCTATACAACAATGTTGAGGATTTGGATGAGTCTGAGACTGTTATTGTTCAAAACACACAAAAGGTCAGGAGCAGTGACAGTCTATTTTACACTCCTGTTGCAGTTGGGAACAAAGTGACTCTTAGTGCCATGTTGGATAGCGGTTCGATGGCCTGCTCATTGAGTGAAGAAGCACAGAAGAAGCTTATTGGAGCTGAGGTTGTTGGTCTGAGCAGTCAGGAGGTGACCAACATCGTTTTCGTCGGATGTGGTGGTGTTCGTGTGAAGCCTAAGTCAGTGGTGAATCTTGAAATGGAAGTCTATGGATGTAGGGTATCAGTCCCCACTTTTGTTGTGGAGAATCAGCAGGATGATTTGATCATTGGCTCAAATGTCATCAGGCATTTAGTCCGTCAGTTCAAGAAAGATGCAAGCTACTGGGAAGCTGTATCGATTTCTGGCTCGGGTAACCAAGACCTTGAGCAGTTCCTCTCTCTACTTGCTGGCCTGGAACGTTGGCCTGGTGACGAGGTCCCAGACAAGGTGGGCACAGTCAGATGCAACAGAGCTGTCACCCTGCCGGCTGGCAGTGAGTATCTAGTGTGGGGGAAACTTCCTAAGAATGCGAGAATATCTCCAGGCAGTACGGTCATGACTGAGCCGACCTCTTCTCGCTCTGCGCCCAGGGGCATCATGGTTGCCAGGGTTGTGACGCCTCTCTGGGTGACAGATGGGTTCCTCTCAAGATCCTTAACATCTCAGACAGCCCTGTTACCCTGCGGAGGAACGCCAAACTTGCTGATGTCTACACCTGTCTTGCGCTGGAGGATATGGAGGTCCCAGAGCTCAAGAGCTCCCACCAGGCTACATCTGTCGGGCCTGCTGGGACGTCGGCCCCTACAGGAGATGGCATTGCTGTGCAGGAGAGGCTGGAGCGTGTAGGTCTGGGAGACTTGGACCTCGAGTCTTGTGATGTGTCTGCAGAGTGGCAAAGAAAGTTGGCTGATCTTGTGCTCAAGTATGAGGATGTCTTCTCTCGCCATCATCTGGACTGTGGTGAGGCCACGGGGTTCGTACATAGGATTCGGCTCACAGATGAGAGGCCTTTCCGTCTGCCCTACCGCCGTGTGCCACCTGCTGAATACCAAAAGCTCCGCCAAGTTCTTAATGAGATGGAAGAGAAAGAAATAATCAGAAAGTCAACCTAGCGAGTTTGCCTCGCCTCTCGTCCTTGTATGGAAAAAAAACGGCGACTTACGGGTGTGCACGGACTTCCGATGGCTCAACAAACGAACTCTGAAGGATGCTCATCCACTGCCGCACCAAGCAGACTGCTTGGCTGCTCTGGGTGGAAATGCATTTTTCAGTACGATGGATTTAACATCTGGCTTTTATAATATGCCACTGCATGAAGAGGACCGCAAGTACTCTGCATTCACGACACCCATGGGTCTATACGAGTACAATCGTCTCCCTCAGGGTTTGTGCAATAGCCCAGCCAGCTTCATGAGGATGATGACTTGTATATTCGGTGACCAGAACTTTCTCAGCCTGTTGTGTTACCTCGATGACTTGCTGGTCTTCGCACCATCGGAGGAACTAGCTCTGGAACGGCTGGAAATGGTTTTCTGTCGTCTTCGCCTGCACAACCTGAAACTGGCCCCAAAGAAGTGTTGGCTGCTCAGGAGGTCAGTGAAATTCCTTGGGCACATCATTGATGAGTCTGGTGTGTCCACAGACCCTGCCAAAGTCGAGGCTGTCAGCAAAATGACCACTGCAGATCTAATGGAGCCTGATGGAGTCACCCCGTCTCAGTCTCGTGTCAGATCATTCCTAGGAATGGTGAACTATTACCAACACTTTGTGCCCAATTACTCTACCATGGCGAGACCTCTTTTTGACCTCCTGGACAATAACCCCCTCACACACATCATGACGAAACCACGACTGGACGCCTGCGAGCAGCGGTGGGTGGCGAAGTTGGCGTCCTATATATTTGATGTCAAGTACATCCCCGGCTCCAGGAACGTTGTTGCGGACGCACTAAGCCGCCGGCCGTTTATAAAGTCAGCTGTTGGAAAGGGGTTGCTTCGATACCCTTACAGTGAGCTCCTCAAGGAAGCAATCCCTGTCTCCTCTGACTCTGTCCAGGAAGCCTTCAGACAATCAAACACCAGTCGACATGAGTGTGATGGCGGAAGACAGGAGGAGCCTTATCTGTCTGAATGTGTTAAGAACCGGTCCTTCTCCAAAGAGGAGGTCTCTGCCATCCTTGAGACACACAGCCTGTGGGAGTCTGGTGCCAGGCTGCGAGCCGTTGATGTTCTCCAACAACTTCCACAGCTAATTCCCCCTGACGAAAATCCTCCACCTGTGTTGTCTGAGAGAGAGTTGCGTGAAGGGCAGTTGAGTGATCCTGTCCTCTCACGAGTGTTGTATTTTGTGGAGCGTGGCCGACGCCCATCCAGGAGAGAAAAACCTAAGGAGCCTGCCATGGTCATCAGGTACCTCAAACATTGGGAGAAATTGACAACATGCGATGGTATTCTCTACAGGGTGTCAAAGGACCAGGTCACTAGGAAGAGGAGATACCAGTTCTTGGTCCCTGACTCCCTCAGATCTGAGGTCCTCAAAGGCATTCATGACTGTGCTGGTCATCAAGGGCAATTTAGGAGCTTGAGCCTGGCCCGTCAGAGATTCTTCTGGCCTCACATAGATCGAGATGTCAAAGACTATGTCCGTCAATGTCCAAGGTGTGTCATCAGCAAGACTGCTGATCCGGAGGGAAGAGCACCTCTGGAGAGTATAAAGACCTCTGCACCTTTGGAGATTGTGTGTATCGATTTCTGGACTGCGGAGGATTCTAACAATAAGTCTGTTGATGTGGTGACAGACCATTTTACCAGGCTCGCGCAGGCCTTCCCTTGCCGTGATCAGTCCGCTAAACAGGTTGCAAAACAACTTTGGGACAAGTACTTCTGCATTTATGGATTTCCTGAGAGGATCCACTCGGATCAGGGTGCCTCATTCGAAAGTCAACTGATAAGTGAATTGTTGAAGGTTGCTGGTGTGAGGAAGTCCCGGACTACACCATACCATCGGATGGGCAATGGTAGCGTGGAACGCTATCATTTTACACCAGATTAAAGAGAGAACCAGAGTGAGAGCAAGTCCTGTGTGGCCGTGCCGTCCTTCTTGCACCATAAACAAAAAGGGACATATCCACCACAAGTCCACAGATTGACAAAAGCGGTTACACATGCCGACCATGTCTCACAGTTCCCTGGTGGTCTAGTGGTTAGGATTCGGCGCTCTCACCGCCGCGGCCCGGGTTCGATTCCCGGTCAGGGAACGTGCTTTTAATAGACACTTCACCTCCATTACAGAAATAATATATCAGGTCATGTGGTGACAGACCATTTTACCAGGCTCGCGCAGGCCTTCCCTTGCCGTGATCAGTCCGCTAAACAGGTTGCAAAACAACTTTGGGACAAGTACTTCTGCATTTATGGATTTCCTGAGAGGATCCACTCGGATCAGGGTGCCTCATTCGAAAGTCAACTGATAAGTGAATTGTTGAAGGTTGCTGGTGTGAGGAAGTCCCGGACTACACCATACCATCTGATGGGCAATGGTAGCGTGGAACGCTATCATTTTACACCAGATTAAAGAGAGAACCAGAGTGAGAGCAAGTCCTGTGTGACCGTGCCGTCCTTCCTGCACCATAAACAAAAAGGGACATATCCACCACAAGTCCACAGATTGACACAAGTGGTTACACATGCCGACCATCTCTCACAGTTCCCTGGTGGTCTAGTGGTTAGGATTCGGCGCTCTCACCGCCGCGGCCTGGGTTCGATTCCCGGTCAGGGAACGTGCTTTTAATAGACACTTCACCTCCATTTCAGAAATAATATATCAGGTCATGTCTATATAAACATCACCAGCGCTGACCTGCGTGCAGTGTGATGATCATCGTGTCTGAAGGAGTAGTACAGGATTTTCTTGTGGTAGAGATGGAACACGTTGCTGCTTTCCTCTCCCTCTGGCCTCTCGCTCAGGTCCTCGCTCAGAAACCCTGCATAGGTAGACTCTCTGAAGCCACTTTAGGTTGGCTTTACAAGTTAAAAACACTGATCTTGCTGTCAGCAGGAATGCAAATAATGAGGATTTCTTGCTTCAGGAAGAACAAAGCGGTGCAACAACACTCAGATGCATACTTGTCCAAAGAAACAGAGAGAGCACAGAGATCCCTCTGCCCAGGAGGAAAGGTTGAACAGTGGAAATGTGAGCGTTAAATAGTTCTGTACTGCAATGGCCAGATGTGAAGAGGAAAATGGATAGACAAAGGTTGTGAGGAAATGCCTCTGTGATTGAGTGAGCATTTTGGGGCTGGTGTGGGAGACTCTGTGCCCCCTCACCTCACGGGCTGTGAAGGTGTAGAGCACCTTGTCTTTGAGGAGGAACCACAGCCGCTTCCACTTCCTCTTGCTCTTCTTCCGGCGCTGCAGGCTGCCGCTCATGGTGGAGCCCTCCACGGCAAGCGCCACCTGATGAAATGCAGGACACATTAGATACACATAAACCTACATTAATGCAGATACACAGATACTGGATAATATAACCAATCAATATCACAAACTACAAAATGACCATTTTTTTCCTGACATTTTCAACAGGAATTAACAATAATAATACCAAATCTATAGCAGGAGCAGGATTGCATTACATTCCTGTTATTTTGTCCATCCCCTGCAGATAGGAAGAAGGCTGGATAGAAAGTGAACCCTACTGGCAGCTGTGTTTCACTATACACAAGCGACTACAGTTGATCAGCTGTCATACATGCCAGAGATTCCACTAAACGAGTTTACTACTTATATGTACAGGTCCCTGGTGGTCTAGTGGTTAGGATTTGGCGCTCTCACCGCCGCGGCCCGGGTTCGATCAGGGAATGTTCTTTACTTACTGAATAATAGAGGCCATTTGATTGAAAGCCTACAACATATAGTACTACAGTAGGCAATTATGTGCTGAAAGGGAGCATGCTTTAAGTCAAACAAAAGACTAACGCTCCCGTCAAATAGTAAAAAGAGATTACTTCCTATATCCATACATAAACACTTTTCCTTGACCTTGATGGAAAACATCATGAGGTCAAGGAAAGATGTGAAGGAGAATTCATGAGGACTTAGGAAAAGACAACCGCGGTGCTAAGAGAATCCGACTGCACTTACACTTGGCTACGTATTTATTTGACGGCAGATGTTATTGGCGTGGGTCTGCCGTGGTCATTTAAAATGTTGCTGCCGTGAGGAACTGTGGGTCGGCATTATCTCCTTTCCTTTTGTAAAGGATGGTCCAGTGTACCCTAAGCTAAAGGAGATAAGAAAGGAAGCATTGAAGCACCTTTCTTAGCATTTAGAGAATTCGACCAGCTCTTATCATGGCTGCCACTTAGATACTTCCGGGTCATGTGGAAATGGAATTAGAGACTTTCTGATTGCATGTCTCTGTAACAACTTGAAGTAACTTTCTCTCCCCCTGACGTTTCCATTACATAACCTCATCACACCATCAAAAAAAAAAAAAAAAGCCCCCTCAAAATACAAAATACAGGTGTCTTGCAAACTGCTTCCAAAATGAAATTCCATACATTTCCTGCAAAGTACCACCTTATGTCCTGAATCAACTGAATTGATGTCAGCTGAAATATTAGACTCAAACTTCAGAGGTTTGACTTTGGACAGTTACTTTACTGTCACTCATGGAATTACTGCTGTAAAGGTTTGCCGTGGTTATATTTCTGCATGCCACTCTTTTCATGAACAGGTGTTAATTTAAAGTGTGAAATGCATCTGTCAAATAGAGTATTGGTTGGATCTTAAAGGCAAAAGTAATAGCAGTATGATAAGAAAATGATCTGAAATTTCTAAGCTTTCTTATGCATCTGTGTGTTAAGTGTGTGTGTGTAGAGAGAGTGTAGAGAGAGACTTAGCATACCTGCAGCAAAAAGGGGACACTACTGCACTACTTCACATATAATAACATTGTACTCTTTCCTTTCCAAGTGTATGCTGGTGGACAAATAGAAAAATGCAGTCATCAGCATGTCTGACACACAGTTCAAATGAGATCTCTTTGGCATGATGGACTGCTGCCCTCTGCTGGATGAAAGACACGTTTAACTAAACTGTGTCGTCCAATACCCCAAACAATAGAGACACACTGGTACAGTATGTACTTATTTGAGCATCATCCCAGTATTTATCACTTACAGGGGATAAGCACAACGTGAACACCTGTACAAACGAATACAACGCATAGCAACAACCCTTCAATAAGCACTGCTTTTGTGAGGCTCATAATTATAGTTGTTGAGATTGTGTCAGACATATGATTGGACTACTGTATACGAGTGTGAAGTGTTTTTGTACTGAATTGTATAACACGTAGATATAGGGGTTGAGTATATAATATGAGCACCTTATGATTAGATACAATCGTGTATATACAGGGTTCGTACAGCTTTTTAAGAGTAAAATTCAAGCACCTTTCAAGCACTTTCAAGGTACCTAAACCCAAAATGTCCAGACACTCAAAGCCTTTATCATCACATCTAAATTGTTACTATAAATGCCAGGAGACGACAAACAAATGTTTTAAATATTAAAAGAGGAGTATATTCGCATTCAAGTGTATTCGTAATCCTTGAAAACATAACGGTTAAAATTAAGCATTTTTCAAACTTTCAAGACTTTGTACGAACCCTGTACAAAATACAGCCTTAAATGTACCGTACAAGTGAACCTTTCTGACATATTCTCAACAAAAAAGGAACATTGCGCTTCACAAAGGCAGTAATTATACAGGGGCTAATGTATTGGAATGGTATATGAATGGTATCATTGTACAGGTGTTCATGTGATTGTGTCCGCTCAGCTGTGTAGGAACAGGCAGCACAGCACTGCACTATGGAAGCACATTAGGTAAACTTTTTAAAGGAGTTTATTTTTATATGTATCTATATACATACACATTTACAATGGCACTATATGCAAGAGGTACAATCCATAATAACACTACGGGTATATGGCACATAAGAAACAGGTAGAAAAGCTGAACAGTACTTGATGAACAAAGGTGTGCTTTAGAAATAATGCCATTTGACGGGGTGAAAGATCACATGTAGTACAGCTGCTTTCTGAATGGGGCAGATAATGCCATCAGGTATGTTATTTAAGGGAAAGGATCGATGTCTGTGTTAGAACAGTAGAGAAGAGTGAAGCTCCAGTGTCCTCCCTACTGCTGAAAACATGAGCGGCTCAGATGACTCTTAAAACTGACAGTTTAAAGTATGTATACTATGACAATGGCTTCTTTTCAGCAGTTTCCAGTAAGTCAAAGTGGTTAAAGTAAAGTAAAAGGATTTTACCCAGCAGTGTATATACAGCATGAAAAAAAGGCCTGAATAAAAATGGCATAATAGTATATTCTTATGTTACTGGACTGTAACTGAACTGTTCAAAATAGTAGAAGGTATACAAGAGTAGATACAAAGCAAATGTTATCAAGGTCTCTTCTGGAGACATGACAGTAGTACAGTACTGTGATAACATAAAGACGAACAAGGAGTACAATTTCATTTCAGGCACATTCATCATCAATTTTCAAATTGCGCTGCTTTCAACGGGAAGAAATCAAGTGGCACTTCAGAACTGTATGGCAAATGTGTCAAAACCTACAGATTCTAATACAAACTGTCTTTGAAAGAAAGTGCTCTTCCTTATAGAAGAACTGCGCAGTGCTTGTCATGCTGAGGGTCATTCCATAGTCTTGTAGATTCAATACAAGGATAACACTGTGCCAAACTCCACAAGAAATATAATGTACACACACTGTGATCATTAAAACGACCTCTTATTCAGAACATCATGTAACACCATGTCTATACAAACAAGTCCTAAAATTCACTTCAATATTTGCAGTGTATACTTCACAATATATATTCAGAATACCAAATACTTCTCTAAAACTGTGACCAATATTTTCCCTTTTACTAGCTGCGAATACTACTATGGAGCAAAGTTTGTCTTTGATGTTATACCCATCACAGAACACAGGCTGTAACTGTCTGACGTGTAAAAAATGAAGGATGTGA
This sequence comes from Macquaria ambigua, assembly GCA_008360985.2. Taxonomy (NCBI): domain Eukaryota; kingdom Metazoa; phylum Chordata; class Actinopteri; order Centrarchiformes; family Percichthyidae; genus Macquaria; species Macquaria ambigua. The sequence continues at coordinate 68,276 of VMKM01002122.1, read as the reverse complement.
AGGATGTGATATTCTCCTGCAGAACCAAACGAGTGGTTTAGTAATCCAGTGGAACCTCAGGTAAAAGACACCAAAAAAACAGCAAAGTTGAAAAAGGTCGACTTGGAGGACAGAGGGAATAAAATGTTCTTTTAGATGAAGCATTTTGATGTATCCAAGCTGCTCCTAAAAAGCGAAGGCTCCTGTGAACTCGGCTGTACGGCGCATTGGGAACCAAAGAGTTGTCATACGTTAGATCACGTTTATCAAGAGGTTTCCACTTCTTTCCACATAGTAGCATCCCTCTGACTCCCCCTTCTTTTACCTCCTTACCACTGGGTGGCAGCCTTGTCTAAGATCCTCCTAGTGATTAAATTGTCACATGCTATTCCACAACGGGTCAGACAGTGATGAATCCTTACTGATGGTCTGAGTTCAGATGCAGCAGGTAGCTATGTTGTGCTCCACAGAGGAGTTGTAGCAGTCACGGAGAGCCGGGCGTGTTCATTTAACCGAGCAGGTGCTATAAAACAGTAGCCTCCTCCATGGCATTGACCCATCTGAAACACAAGAAAAGGGAACATGAGACCTTTTGGTTCATGGAACACTTAAAGGGACAATCCACCGATTTTACTTGAAGTGTGTTTAGCCTAGGACAACAGCTGCATAATGTCTTCTTTGTTCAGCTAGGGCTTGGGGACTACACACTTTTAGCAAGGGGTAGGAGTTCAGGGTGTAGGCTTTTACCATGCAGGGAGGGTCTCACAAAAAGATACTACTGGTTGCATTATGGGAAATGAAGGATCCAGTGTTTTTGGAGCTTGAATTGAAATTGAGTGCTCTATTAAAACTGCTACACAGCAAACACACAACTCACTTTGTTAAGAACAGCTTTGCTCAGTCTTTCAATCAGATGACTATCAGTTTTAAAATAGTATATTACCAACAAATCAGTACACATCTTTAAAAAGGATCTTAAAACCTATGTGTTTTCATTGTCTTTTTATTGATTTTATAACTTTATGTTTTGTGGTTTGTACACGTCTTTTTGTTTCTATTTTTTCTTCTCTGTCTCTTTTATTTCCCCTTTTGCTCTTTTCTTCCTCCTCTAAAGTACTTTGTAACTTCTGCTTTGAAAACTGCTATATACATTATGTACTGTAAAATATAGCCTGACCGGTACAGATATTAATATTTGGGAGTTAAAAAAAATCTGATAATGATATATCGGCTGATAGTAAACAAACAATCTTGATATGGATCCTTTAGATTATTATTACTTTTTTAAAATTGTGACCAAGATACATACTGACCAGGACGTTTCACAGTAAATAACATTTGCTTGTTTGCTACTCTAAATATGTATAAGAATGTGCCCTCAACAATCTTTTTTAACTCTTTATGAGTAAAACCAAACCAAACCATAACAAGTTGATCCAAAGAAATTGTCAACAGCTATTATGATAATTGGGGCCGGTCAGATTAAGCTTAAGAGATAAACAAAGCTGATGACCTTTAATAAACATGTTCTGTCAACTTGATTGATTACCAGCAGTATAGGAAAGCCACAAATGGCCACATATTCCTCAAACTTGTCATCTTTCACAGATACAGACTTGAATGCTGTCTGATTTACCCTTTTTACCAAAACATCTCCACATTGAAGAACAAATATACCAATAAGTAAAAATATTACGAAAATTCAAAAGCAGATATGAAACCATAGAATTAAAACATAGAAGTATTTTAGGTCCTGAAAAAAGAGACAATCTAGACAAATAAACAAAAGGTAAACATTAATATCAACCCATATAGAGGCACTCTCACTGTCACTTAGGACAGCAATCTTCCATAAGACACACAGGTTATATGGGAGCATGAGGAAAGTGCACTATGGAGGCGAAGTTCTGTACACGCAGGGCAGGTTTTTCATGCCTGCTGTCACACATGCCGACCATCTCTCACAGCTCCCTGGTGGTCTAGTGGTTAGGATTCGGCGCTCTCACCCGGTCAGGGAACGTGCTTTTAATAGACACTTCACCTCCATTACAGAAATAATATATCAGGTCATGTCTATATAAACAGCACCAGCGCTGACCTGCGTGCAGTGTGATGATCATCGGCTCTGAAGGTGTAGTACAGGGTTTTCTTGTGGTAGAGATGGAACACGTTGCTGCTTTCCTCTCCCTCTGGCCTCTCGCTCAGCTTGACAGTGAAACCCTGCATAGGTAGACTCTCTGAAGCCACTTTATCCTGAAGAAACCAGAGTGAAGACACAGGCATACAAGTTAAAAACACTGATCTTGCTGTCAGCAGGAATGCAAATAATGAGGATTTCTTGCTTCAAGAAGAACAAAGCGGTGCAACAACACTCAGATGCATACTTGTCCAAAGAAACAGAGAGAGCACAGAGATTCCTCTGCCCAGGAGGAAAGGTTGAACAGTGGAAATGTGAGCGTTAAATAGTTCTGTACTGCAATGGCCAGATGTGAAGAGGAAAATGGATAGACAAAGGTTGTGAGGAAATGCCTCTGTGATTGAGTGAGCATTTTGGGGCTGGTGTGGGAGACTCTGTGCCCCCTCACCTCACGGGCTGTGAAGGTGTAGAGCACCTTGTCTTTGAGGAGGAACCACAGCCGCTTCCACTTCCTCTTGCTCTTCTTCCGGCGCTGCAGGCTGCCGCTCATGGTGGAGCCCTCCACGGCAAGCGCCACCTGATGAAATGCAGGACAGATTAGATACACATAAACCTACATTAATGCAGATACACAGATACTGGATAATATAACCAATCAATATCACAAACTACAAAATGACCATTTTTTTCCTGACATTTTCAACAGGAATTAACAATAATAATACCAAATCTATAGCAGGAGCAGGATTGCATTACATTGCTGTTATTTTGTCCATCCCCTGCAGATAGGAAGAAGGCTGGATAGAAAGTGAACCCTACTGGCAGCTGTGTTTCACTATACACAAGCGACTACAGTTGATCAGCTGTCATACATGCCAGAGATTCCACTAAACGAGTTTACTACTTATATGTACAGGTCCCTGGTGGTCTAGTGGTTAGGATTCGGCGCTCTCACCGCCGCAGCCCGGGTTCGATTCCCGGTCAGGGAATGTTCTTTACTTACTGAATAATAGAGGCCATTTGATTGAAAGCCTACAACATATAGTACTACAGTAGGCAATTATGTGCTGAAAGGGAGCATGCTTTAAGTCCAAACTAAAGCTCCCGTCAATTAGTAAAAAGAGATTACTTCCTATATCCATACATAAACACTTTTCCTTGACCTTGATGGAAAACATCATGAGGTCAAGGAAAGATGTGAAGGAGAATTCATGAGGACTTAGGAAAAGACAACCGCGGTGCTAAGAGAATCCGACTGCACTTACACTAGGCTACGTAATTATGTGACGGCAGATGTTATTGGCGTGGGTCTGCCGTGGACATTTAAAATGTTGCTGCCGCGAGGAACTGTGGGTCGGCATTATCTCCTTTCCTTTTGTAAAGGATGGTCCAGTGTACCCTAAGCTAAAGGAGATAAGAAAGGAAGCATTGAAGCACCTTTCTTAGCATTTAGAGAATTCGACCAGCTCTTATCATGTCTGCCACTTAGATACTTCCGGGTCATGTGGAAATGGAATTAGTGAGATTACGTGTGTGATACATTATCATTAAATTTGAGATGAAATAGAGGTGCAAATGGGATGTGTAGTCCACCTGGTTGAGAGAGGAGGTGCTCTTCCTGCTCTTCCACAAACTAGGGGGCTGCAGGCTCTGGAAGACAGCAGAGAGGGGACGGCTGGCCCGGTGAGTCCGAGGGCTGGAGTTACCACACGCCCCCGACACACTGCCACCTACAGACAACACACACACACACACACACACACAGTTAATACCATACCAAAAAGGAAGAAACACACCAAGATATTTTTTCATTCCACTGTATACAGAAAGCTGAGATTCACCTCTTTTCCTGAGCGCCGCATAGCAGTGGTCACACACTTTGGCCACCCTGTCTTTGAGGTACTTCAGTGGGTATCTGTTCCTGGAACATGCACGGCACACCACCTGCTCAGAGAGACACAATACACAGAAGAGCATCCAGTTTCAGTGGTCTATCTTTGACCTCCTGATACTTGATATTTGACTCAAAAAGGAGCAACAACCATTTGCAACAACATACAATAAATACTCTTACAGAATGATCAAAAGCGCTACATAAAAAAAGAAGGTATATTTAAAGCATGTTGTTTGGTGACTGACATTCTAACTCTTTCATTCAATAATTTATGGAGCTTAAATAATGAACCTAGAATAATGGCTTTATTGGATACATAGCAATTTCTTTTTTTCTATTTCTATTAGTACTATTAGTCCAGGTCAGCAAGCTCAAAACTGTAGTGAAGACTCATCACCATTAACTTAGCCGAAGCGGTTTTTGCAGGTCTGTGTATCTGACCTTGCCACAGGCGTTGCAGTGGTGTCGTCTCAGCGTGAGGCTGAAGTCAGAGGTGCAGTTCATGCACATCATCACATGAGAAACTGGCACCAGTACGGGAGCAGCCTCACCCAGGGCCATCCACAACTTCTCACGGGCCTGTGGACACATATAATATATTGGACAAGGTGAGAAAGATTTTATAATCACGGTATGTTAGTATGTGGCAAGACAGAGGCTGGCGATTAAAACACACCTATTTATTAGTGTTAGTTAAAAGAATATTACATATTTCAGCTGTAACATTTAGTCAAACAAGCATTATTACTGTTACCTCTTTCAGTTGATGCACTTTATGAACCAACCCCGATGAAAAATAGCTTTAACAAAGAAAAAAACTTTTCTTACCTCACTGCAGGGTCCACCAAACGTACAGAGTCCTGCAGCGTGGTCTGCTATGGCTCGACTCAATGTGTGGAACCAGTCCTCCCTCTCCCCAACTGAGCTGAAGAGAGAAACAGACAAAGAGTCACACCTGATACTTCTGAAAGGCTTTAGGCTTAACGTCTTGAATCGTTTTGAACAGCTAACAGGAGAAAAGGAGTCATAAACAAATTCACACTGTTCATTTTAAGATTTCGGAGGCGGATGCTCACCTGGCTGAGAGTGTAATAGTGATGTCAGACACCTCAATCCTAAGACAGTTCAGCACGTTGTCTAAGACAGGTTTGCTCACCTGTGTGTGTGTGAGGGGCAAAAACACATCACAGATCAGCCAATAAACATTGTGTACAGACGTAAAGTCGGAGATGAGCTGAGATAGTCTGAGAAGGGAGAAGTTAATGTACCTTCATCCCGGACAGAGACAGTGTGTTCTTAAGCCTGTATTTTCCATCCTGCTGAGGGTAGGTGTACAGCATTATATCGTTCATCTGGTAACGAACATAGAAAGAGGAAATAAGAGGTATATCATGTTAGATTTCTCTTATTTGTTTATCATGCTCTTCAAAAGAATAACATAGTAGATAATTGAGAATGTGAAATCTTAGTTTTGGGTTACAAAATGAGTGAAACTTCAATTCCCAGCTATTTTGAATGTAATACCCACAAATTACCACAAGGTGGTGGTGTTACCTTGAGAGAAATATCTAAAATTGTAGCACACACCTCTTTGTTTATTCTTTCTTTCTTGAAAGCAACTTTCTGGGCACAACTGCTTAGACTATGTTTCCTTTCACAGCATTCACACATGTCTGTGCAACCCTTCAGCACAAAATTCCCATGTATGCACACAACAAAAAAAAAGGCATTAAAAGTGTTTATTTGCTCGTCAGACCAAACGTATTGTGATCCTCTGAACACACCGAGAGTCCATTGTGTTATGAGAGGTATTTCATTTTTTCCCAGACAAAAGAGATGACATCACTGGTCACACCTAATGTGTGCTCTAAACATCCGCTGGGGCCGTAAAGGCAGCATCCAGGAATTCTCCACCCTGCTCCGGGTTCCAGGCCTCCCCTCGCCCTCCCAGCCTTCTCAGGCTACACTGAGAACCAGGACTGGGTGGGACCGGCCACCTTCACCACAACAACAACAACACAAACAGCCGCAGTTACGGGTTCAATGGCTGGAGACAAAACAGTGCATGATAGCCAAGGCCGAGCCCTGCCTGCGACCTCTGGGCTGCAGCCACCGCAGTTCGTCTGCTCCACCCTGCGCCGCTCATTTACTCGAAGATTCCTTCCACAGAAACCCAACCAAGAGCCAAGTTAACAGACTTCACAAACGACTTTCCCAGATGAGACACAACATGTGGCTACTTTACCCCTTGGGATCTAAGACATTTACTTTTCCAACATCTCATCTCATCCACTAACCCTTCACCTGCCTCTTTCACTCATCCTGTCTTCCCTCTGACAGCCTTCTGTATCTCCATCCTCCATCTAATCCCTTCCCTCACTCATTCACCCCGTTCTCTTTCTTCTTTGAGCCCAGGCTTGTGACATGGTTGCAGCTCCTCTCTGCCGCTGAGGTGAGTGATGGCTTTCATCTTCACTGTTGTTTGGGATTCTCTTTCCTTAAAAGCCCATAAATAACACCTGACCCGCTGAAGCCTTCCACTTCAAGGGAGCGAATGGCTATATAACCCTAATAGCCCACAAGTATCAACCACCAACCCTTTTCAGGTATCGCTCAACTGCAGTCCTGTTTGGAAGGACTGGAATGATGGAATAAAGCAAAAGGAAGAAAAAGATAAAAGATAAATAAATCCATATCTTTACATTATATTCTATTTGGATCAACTAATACAAGCCAAAATCATAAATGCTGCCCCTGCGGATATGTAGCTCAAGCATTATTCATAACATGAGACAGCACTGATTGCACATGGAACAATAGAGTGGGCTTCTCTATTTCATGTTATGTGTTTGTGTTGCACCACCACCCGTCCTCCTCCACCACCACCTCCTCCCTGCATTCTACAGGGTGTCTGGCCTTCACTTTGCTGTCAGTCCCCTCCCAATACACAGGAAGCCAGCATCCAGTGACCCACACCAAACATCCTGTAAGGAAGTGGGGTGCTGGAAAACAAGTCCTGAGAGGGGAGGAGAGGAGAGGAGAAGAGCGGAGAGGGAGGCCCTTTCTGGATGGGTGTGGTGGCCAATTGGAGGTCTTACAGCCTTGGCCTCGTGCCCCCCACCCCCCTCCCAACCTCACCTACTTCGCATACCGACCTCCGCCCAACATTCCCCCATATTTTGCGCAGACCACACTAGCTTTGTTTTCGCCATTGCTTCAATAATATGGCAGGTGTTTTCTACTGTAGTACACCACGTCGAACCACTGATGTAGCAATGATTTAACCCCTTTGTAACCCCAAACTCATGGTGTGCATCCAGATATTGTTCAAACCCACAGAACTTTATTTTAAACTCTAGTGGAGATCCCAAAGTTTCCAAAGATACCAAATATGTGAGGCTGAATTTTGGGAAAATGGGTATAAAATGATGCAAACATGGAGTCTTGATGCTCCTTGCTCAACTGGAGTCCTGTCTTTGAATATGTCACTCAGTAAACATCATAGCTTCATTGAAGAGTTGCAACAAGTTAATGCAGAATATACTTTCAGACAGCCTCTGGCTCTGCCACAGCCTGTGGGTTTGTGTCTTGCCCTGGGTTGCTGCTTGTGTTTTGTGTCTCCCTTCAGGTCCTGGTAGGCAGAGTTTGTATTAGCGCAACTGGATGCACCTGCCCAGTCCATCCACAGTGCATTTAGGATCAGCCATCCCCATTCCTGCTCTCTCTCCTTCCTTCACTGGCTCTCCCCCTTGCACCACACGGTTTCTTTTGTTTGGTTTGATTTAATTGTCCTTATCACTACACTACACTTTCACATCCACTCACTAGCACTACCAACTGCCCATTTCATACATTTAATTAATGTTTTCTGTTGCAGTTTCTGTAAATAAACATAATTGTTTGTTCTTCCCCGTACAACTGTGTGCATTTCCCTACTTTTGTCATGGCCTAAGAGCCGGGTTGTGACAACCTACAAGAAATAGTTTGACATTGTGGGAAATATGCTTATTTGCTTTCTTGCTGAGAGCTAGATGATACTCATATCTGTCCGTTCAATTTGAAGCTAGAGCCAGCAGAGGGTTAGCTTAGCATAAAGACTGGAAACAGGGGAAAACAGCTAGCCTGGCTTTAGGTAAAAAGTACACCTACCAACACCTCTGAAGCTCACCAATTAACACGTTATATCTTGTTTGATCAATCCGTACAAAAACCATCATGTGAGGTTGCCAGAAGACTACAGACTCCAGGAAGTCACTGTGCCTGGCCAAGAAATAGCCCCCTCGTAAAACCACAAATTGTCAGCTTAAATACAAGGTGTTAATTAGTTAACTTTAGAGGTGCTGCTAGGTGGGTTTTTTAATCTTTGGACAGAGCCAGGCTAGCTGTTTCCCTCTGCTCCTAGTCTTTATGCTAAGCTAAGCTAATCACTTGTTGGCTGTAGGTTCATTTTTAATAGATATGAGAGTGGTATGGCTCTTCACATCTACAGTAACTCTCAGCAAGAAAGCTAATAAGCATATTTCCCAAAAATGTCAAACTATTACTTTGAAACTACGGAAGGGAACAAAAGGGGAAAACAGTATATTAAAGGCTTAAACACTACCTTTACAGTCTTATAATGTATCAGAAAGTGAGAGTGGTGTGGAAAGAAGATAGAAATATTACCAGAAACAGGTGTCTGGGCTGCCTGCTTTTCCTTGAGACCTTCATGAGCGTGCCCTCTTTGACAAACATCTGTAAAAAGAAACAACACCCAAAGAGAAAAAGCTTAAGAAAGGCTGTCAAAATGCTGCTTACACCAACTGTGTTTTGGATCCTGCGAAGGCCTTCAAATACTGTTCTTCACATGTCATTACAGAACAATGTGTTGCTGTGTTTTGATACTCAAACAGTGACACTGGCCAGAAGTGGCTACATGGTGCTCACCCTTCCGGGTTTCAGGAGGTCCCTCTTGCCCTTCATGCTGTACTCTATGTGGACCAGACGCAGCAAGTTCTCCTGAGGGGGCAGAGAGAGCATAGAGATGGAGGGAGATTATCCAGTGATGGACGGAAGAGGAGACAGAGAATGAAACTGTCCCTGTTTGTTCCTGAATGAAAGGGGGGGAGGCGGAAAGGGATGTGATACTGAAAACTGAATAGGGGGAGACAGAGATAGAGGGAGCCTGTGTTTCCACTGTCTGTCAGCCTGTGTGTGTGTGTCAGTGCATGTGCGTAGAAGAGAAAAAAAAAAAGCGAGTGTGATAAACAGAGGATGCAAGCCAAAGTGAGGCACGGGGGGATCTTGACAGTGAGAGGCGAGAAAGACAGCAGGGGTGTGGGGTTTGTGAATTATCTCCATGAACTGTTCATGTTTGATGGGGGAGTGTAAGTCATGTCCACCCTTACACTGCTCCCTTTGTGATGATACACCTGGGACTTTCTGATGACATCATCTTTCCTCGCCCCCTTGCGTAAATCAACAAGCTGCGGAGGCCGGCGCCAAAGACGGATAGACCTCTCCTTCACTCCAGCATGTCATTTAGAAGAGGGATTCACACACAGGAAAACCTCAGCTGTCTAACTTCTTCACGCTTGATCTCTATCTGAAAATTGCTCTTTCATTGCCAAGCAGAGAATAAAGACGTGTCTCAATAACAGCACGCTGGGCTGTAAATGTATCAAACTCAACAGGAGCTAAACAGTCTGAATGATATAAACACATGGAGTGTATCCAGAGTAAACTCACCCCCTGTTTCAGATTGTCATTGGCCTGGTCTGCCACCTCGGACACGATCACCAAGGCAGCTGCAACACAAACAGAGAAAGAAAGAGAGAGATTTATGCACAACCGAATTCAATACAGACACACTCAGTGACTGTGACTCAACAACTATTGCCTGATACATGTCGAGCAGCTGCAGTGTGTATGCATGTGTGTCAGTGCATCTTTGACTACTGAAAAAACATCACTTTTATGGTTCTGGTTATGAATATCACAGAGCTCCAGTCTGCAGGTTTACCTTGCGTGTCCTCGTATTCTTTAGAATCAGGAGAGAGGTTGTTCAGGTAATCTGGAGAAGACACCGAAAAAATAGTAAAAACATGAAAATACAGCACTCAAACTGATTATTTAAATACAATTTAATGCTACTAAGAAAATGGTAAAACATTTTTAATTGTCTGTAAAGTGCAGCGTGTTCAGTGCGCAAGGCTAATCCATGACATGATGCCAATACTCCTTTCTTCACTAGCATTTATGAATTTTAAAGTGAGAGTATGTAACTTTTAAAAGAGGAAATAACACATTCTTCCTCTTAAATATGAAAACTTAAATTCATAAGCAATAAAACACATCCTTGCTCACTTCAATATATTCAAGGGTTTTGATGTTTGGTACATGAACAGTATGCTATATGAACAGTAGCTAACGGTGGCTACTGCTAGCTAACCTTAGCAAACTGTAGATAGATATTGCCATGAAATTTACATTACTGAGTCAGTTTGCTGACCCTTCTCTACATGTGCTACTGTTTCACTAAGTTTTAGCAGTTATTATCATCATCACACAATTGCCACTACTGACCACAACTGGTGCTATTCAGCTAAAATGACAACATTACATTATTACATTACGTACATGTGTGTTTTTGTGTGTTACCTGTAAGTAGCATTCGATATTGAAGTACTCTCACTATAACCTGCAGCAGCTGGTGTTTCAGTGGGACTTCAGCTTCTTCTGGGCTTCTTGTCTGCACACATACAAACACACACGCTAGTTATATTTTCAAAACAGGCAAATATACAGATATCACAACTTTACATGGGTTACAAAAATGTTTGACAGATATAGTAAAGATGTTTTAAACTTGTCACATTCACTTATAGTCTATGCTTGAACTTGAGACATTGTATCCTATATGAAAAGGTTTTTTATTTGTGTTCAACTGTTTAACTGTATACACCGCTGACATCTGATCATTTCTGCTGAATAAAATTATAGTGAAATTAAAATCTTCCTCAATGTGATGTCCCACCAAATGACCCCTGGGTGTCCCTGAACTGCACCCAGAAAACCACAGCTCTGTGTCTTCTAAATGAAGGTAACCTCTATAATACAATGCTGCACGCCAAGGTCACAAGTGACCAAGGGAATACTGTCGCACTGGCTGACCTTCACGCATCTTTCCAGCACACAAAAAACCTGAACAACTCCCATTCTTCTTCTCAGAGTAGTCATTTGCAGGTGAAAGGGGACAGAAATTGGCACAATCAAAGAGAGCTTTAGAAAATCAATCATGATCTAATTGTCTCTGACAGGTATTTATGCCCTGAGCGTTAGAAGAGCAACGGGGGACTGGGCGCGCGCGCACACACACACACACACACACACACACACACACACACACACACACACACACACAGTCCTTTCTAATCCAATGAAGTCCTATCCTTCATTAGAGAGGCACAGATAGCACCCTGCGGGAAACAGTGCATCTTCATCTTATTTACACTGCACACACAGACACACACGAACACAAACAAGAACTCGAGCAGACACACACACACTTAGCTCATCTCAGACACATTCACAAACTCATACGATACATGCAATATATTATTGATGCAGATACAAACACACACACACAGACCTTGGGCTGGTGGTGAGATAACACTGATTAGGCCTGTAAAGGGGAGAGATGGGATGCGAGTTAAACACACCACTCTTTGTCTTCATTATCCCAATCTAGAGTGCAGGAGTCAAAAGTAAAACAGAGCTGCTGATGCCTCTTTTAATGAGCAGGCCTTCACGAATACTCATTGTCTCTTTTTGTTTCTGTTCCTCTTTCTTTTTCTCTCATTATGCCTTTCTCCTTAACTTGGGCCCTCTGCAACAACCTCTGTTTCTCTCACTTTTCTGTCTCCCCTATTTCCTCTCCCCCCACCTCTCTCTTTCCTCCTCTCTCCTGATCACTGCGTGATGCATCGAGTACAGTAATAACCAGCGCTCCATTATTAAACCCGTTCGGCATCCGCTCGGCATCCGCTCTCCTCAAGTGTCGCCTCTAAATTGTCATCCAATTGACACTTGTTCAGAAGAAGTGGCTTCCCAGAGATGGTAATTAGGTGCGTGGTTTGTTTGGGTGCGCAGGCCAAATGGAGGAGGAGAGAAGAGGGAGCGTGTGATGCCTCGTGCTGGGAGATAAACACATACACACACACACACACACACACACACACACACACACACAACTGATCTAATTGGGGAGTTGTAAAGGAGGCTGCTTCTCTAATTAGCTTCTTTCTGCCTCATTGCCCAGCTGCCTTTACAAGGAATTCACTCCATCGCTCTCTCCCTCTATCGCTCTCTGTCCACCTGCTGCACAGCCTCCTCCTCTCCTCCTGGGCTTCTTGCACAAGAGAGAACACACGGGCTTCACACAAACACGGGCCATGACATGAATAAAAATCCAAGCTGGAGTGCTTTGGAAAGAGATTTCATAAAACCAGTTTCACGAGATCCACACAATTTGTGTATGGACATGCCCCTGCAAAACAATCAGACACAAATACAATGAGGAGCAAACACTCTCACTCAAAGGGGACACACACACACACACACACACACACACACACACACACACACACACACACACACATCGCACTGTGTTGGCCAATGTTTATAGATGGTGCAGTAAACAGGCAACTGGCTGTGGAGAGGAGGCTTTAATCCTGTAAGGGTCTAGCTCTGATCTGATCAGGGTCTGTGGCTACTTCATCACTGTCATCACCACATCCACAATGAAATTACTACCACTTACACTGCTGGACCTTGGCTTGTAGAAACAAAGGCAAAGGGAGCAGGAGGGTGGAGAAGAAAAAGAGGTGTTGAGGGAGTCTTGAAACAGCCAAAGAGAAGAAAATAGCTGAGAGTGATGAAGAACGAACATTTTTAAAATTGCAAAAATGGCTGCAAGCAGTAAACGAAAACATTCAAATCACTATTTCCACTCTATACTATGAAGGATAATGACTTGTGAAGTGTCACACAGCCTACAGATAAATGACCGTTGGTCCTCTCAGTAGCAGGTATAGTGTATCCTGTGACCCGTATGATCATCCTTGCTCTCCCTCGGCCCTCCTTCTCCCTCATTACAGTGGGGTCACACACACCCTGCAATTCCCAAGGCAGTGCTCTGATTCAACACAGCATCTATCACACACACACACACACACACACACACACACACACACACACACACACACACACAGAATGCCCTGGTGTGGGAGGGTGGTGAGGACCGACCCCAGATTACAGGCTTATATGCGATATGGGAAACGTAAATACAATATGTAGTGCGTATTCGCAGTGGCAGGTGTGGTGAATCTGCCAGTGGACTGAGAAAAGGTTGTTGAATATGCCTCTGGGTGTTAATTTTAGAGGTGTAAGATGAATCACAGTCTTTACATGGACACAAGTTAGGAGTAGGAAAAAAACATAGCTCAATTTTTTTTCAGACCAGTCTTTCTGCAGAGAAAAAATGTGCTTCTGTCCTCAGATAAGATGATATCCTTTCATACATTTATCCCTCTTTGCAAATCCATCAGTTTATGGTGGCTACTCCAGATAGCAATTAGCAGTTTATGATGTTAGAAAAGGGACTAATATAAACTTTGTGAGGCTAAAATGAAGTGACACATTATTGACTTTGATCAAGGTTATCAAGGGCTAAATTATTAGCTGACGTAGACCAAGTGTGAAACCACGCTGTAAGATACTAAAGGTCAGTGTTTACTGAACATGGTGACGGTTTAGAGTCTCTCACCTCCACTCCCTTCTATTTACATTAACTCCACTAAAGTCTGGCAGAGCCAAAGTTTTTCTGGGAAGGGGGCAGCTGCTGCTGAATATTCATGAGTGGAGACAGTTGGTGCCTTGTCCGTTTGCTTTTCTTATCAAACTAGAAACGCCTGGAACCATTGTGTCAGCCCCTCACAGTGAGTCAGAGTACAGCATGGGACTGGTAATGTGTAAATTTGGGGAGAAAGGTGCTGCCTTGACTAGGTAACTTTGTGAAACAAAACAGACGCCTGGGAAAGGCTTTTTACTAATCCTTCTTATAGAAACTGAAGCACCAAAATTGTATATAAACTCTTTCTAATTACTAAACAAAGACTAAATAAGAAGAAATAATTTTAATATTTTCTTTATTCAGGGTGACCTATGTGCTGCTACACAGCAGTTTTAACTCTCTAAATTGTGAATCAATTCTATAGACCAGGACACAGCCGCATGGAAATGAGAAATCTATTGCTGTATCTCTGTGGTCTTATCTATAGGCTCTCTTAATATCCTGTCTTTTAGTTAAAAATAGACAATTGTATTGTTACCAGCTGGGACTATACCCAATCCTATTCAACACAAGTGTTCATTAAGTGGACCAGGCACACGATCTGTGGACCACTGTGACAGTTTTAGAATGAGCTTTTGCTGAATTTTGATCTCGTCACCCAAATCCCACTTCCCTGCTCTCCAGGGAGGATCAAGGATGAAGAGACCCATGCTGGACAAAGAATGAGTATTTGGTGTTGAGTGGGTATAAAATATGCGAGCATGACAGTGGAAAGGTCAGTCCCATGGAGAAGGGTGGGATAGAGAGGGTTTAGAAAAGGCCATTATCTCCCCGTGGAAGCTGGGTGACAAAATCTAAGTTGAGAGCCGCTGAGTGAGTGCCAGGGGAAATACCAGGTTCGATCTCTGCTCCCTGGAAACACCCACAAGGCTTCACTTTCCCTCCACAAACATGGAAACTGAACCTGAGATTTGAATATGTGACTGCCAAAATACTTCTACCAGCTCCCCTTAGAAGAGGATCTTTTGGTATTGAGCAGTGCTCTGAACCCACATTCAGTGTGCTCAGTAAAATAATAAACACATAACAACACAAGGGAAAAAATGTGAATAGACAGAAAGACTAACTGTTGGCAGGGGACACAATTAAGAGGTGCCTTTATCTGCTCAGGTTCTAGTCTGTCTGTTCAGTGTTTTACCTCAAATTTCTTGACGATGCTGGCGAAGGCCAGGTTGTTCTTGCAGCTCTCCTCCAGTAAAGACATGCCGCGATCATACTCTGAGATATAGGTGTCAAACACCCCAAAGTCCTCCCGACGTGACAGGATCACATCTGCTACCCTTTGGCTCTCCTCCCTATACACAGAAAGGAAAATCATAGATTAAATACATTCTCTTTAGTCATTTCATTTACAGTGAATGTTTGTGATTTAAAGAAAAAAATCAAGTCTATGATGTGCAGTGCCTTCCAAGAATCTGTAACTTTTTGTTGTTGTTGTTGTAACCACTTTCCCTCAACCAGCGTACTTCTCCCAGTTACTGATTTCCTACATTTCCCATAATGATGTTTGACAACCTTCGGCAAACAGATGAAAAGATGAAAAAAAAGAGCTACATTAATTGTGACTGCACAGAATTATGGTCTCTAAGGGGTTATCATTTATTCCTTTCAGAAATTGTAGAAAGAAGTTACTGCTGGGGGTCTCATATTAAAGCACTACAACGGATGTTTTGTTTTAATAGTTTGACATTTCAGAAAATATGCTTGCGTGCTTTCCTGCCGAGAGTTAGATGAGAAGATCGATACCACACACATATATGTCCACTTAATATACAACCTGCAGCCAATTAGCTTAGCTTAGATTAGCACAAAGCTAGTTCTTTCTCCCTGCTTCCACTCTTTATGCTAAACTAAGCTAGCTGGCTGCCTTATATTTAGTGTACAGACATGAGAGCTGTATCCATTTTTTTCATCTAACTCTCTGCAAGAAAGTGTATTTCCCAAAATGTCAAACTAGCCCTTAAAAAAAAAATCAGCATATTAAAAACTCCTTTAGTGCGGTGCTGCTGGCTGCCATGCAAGGCTTCTTGGTTGAAGAATGACCTCTCGAATTATTTTTATCATCCTGCTGTGCATTTTAAAGCAGGGGTAGGATAGTGTAGAGTAATTATTATGACCTCAGTGGAGAATGAATTATGGACTTAGTGGAAGTCTCTTTACTCTACACCCATACTGCATTAGTCTGTAGTCCACTCTGTGTGTATTGTGGCTACATTTCTGAAATACACCACTATGAAAACTGAGCATCAATTGTAGTGTACAACAACAGGCCACAGCACAACCAGCGGTAATGTCCATGGTGTTCTTTCTTACCACTGACTAATGCGTTCCTCCAGCTCAGTAAGGATGCTGCTGTGGAGGGTGTAGACCTGGGGGAGCACGCCCAATATCTCTCCTAACCTCTGCTCCTCCAGCACGGGCTCCCCTTCCTCACCCTCCGCCTCTCTCACTGCTGACCTAAAGTCCTGCACAACAGAGGGGAAAACAGGATTTGTGAGAAGAGATTTTTTCGTAAGACAAAAGTGTTGGGGTAGAAAAAGAGCGAAAAAGACAGACAGGAATGGAGGTAATGGTTGTCAGGATGAAAGGAGGAAGGGAGGGAGAGCAGGAGAAATGAAAGGCATAGAGGAATGAGGAATGAAGGGGGTGGGGGAGAAAAATGGAAGGAAGGAAGGAAGGTCAGATCCTCCTAAACATCCTTCCTAGCACCCTCCCTTCAAATCACCTCAGTGCCTTCCCGCGACTTTGGGCTCTGTCCAGGCATTCAGGAAAGGCGGCACTGCTTGCACAAGACTTACACATCAGGTGTTGTTGCATAATGACCTTGGAGCTCAATGACACAATGCTGTTTTGTACATAGTCCCCACTTTTCATTTCTCTGTAGACAAGAACCTAAAAATCCACTGATATACAATGAATTTGGGTCCATTGAAGTCCATTCAGCACACATAAAACATAAGCAACAGGCATTAATAGCTGCAGTGTCAGTGACTAAGAGGACTAATATGAGGAGTTATGGCACATGGGAGCGAAAAACCAGGGGAGAGGTTATTTATCTACTCAGCAAATGAAGACAAAAAACAGATGAAAGTAGGTGAATCGTTACGAGGTGTCAACATGCTCGGTTTTCTCTGTGGGCAATGCTGTCTGGCATACTAACGTCATATATAATGCCTTGGTGTGTCTGTAAGGGATACGTGTCTGGAGCCCATCTATTCCAGTTCTGAGCAAAGCACAGACATAAAACAAATAGAGTTGTCCCAGTCGGCCGCGAGATAATGTGGTGACACTGGATGCTTCAGAACATGCAGTTCATCATGCACAATCGATCGCGTATGAGTTAACATTCATCACGTCTGCCGGGGGAGAAGAACAGCTACTTTAACGGCTCTGGTTGACTCTGTCTCCCAGGTTACACACACACACACACACACACACACACACACACACACTCAGATCCATGAATGAGAAGAGCTTTACTCTCCATTTCGGCGCTCCGCTCTCCACCTTATCCCTATTTTCCTCACGTAAGGCAGGTCAAGAAGCAACGGTAAGCAGTTGGTTGAGCGGCCAGTCATGCTCAGTCATAACTCAGCACACAGAATCTGTTCAGAGGTCACGGGTTACAAACGAGAAAAAGTAATAAGTCTGAGCCTCATATGTTGAAGCTGTTATAGGGAAAGTCCTTTAGAAGAGGAGCGCGGCCTCCCTTCCTATGTGGAGACAGGGTCTGGAAATTCTTTGTATTCTTGTTATTCCTTATCAAACAATGGAACAATAGCTTGTGTGTGCCTCTCACTTAACGCTGCTCCTGTTTTTTTCCCCCCAAACTGTGTGTTTGTGCATGTTGTGCCGCTGGAGTGTTTCCCAGCTGAATTACTCAGTTTCATGCTAATTATGACATCAGTCTGCATCAAACGGTAACTTATATCTCGACAGATCTTCTGTTTGAAGTTTGAAGAATAATAAGACCCTAACACTGTACCTATGCATTATGCAACAGCATGATGAAAAAGCCCTCAACGTCACCTACGAAAGGTGGCAAAAAGATTCAATTAAGTGGCGTGGTAACACTGAAGAGGAGCACAAGCCAAGGTTAGCGAGAATTTGTGAAAACAGATCATTTACACTGAATTAAGCATTCAGGCTGCTCTTGGGCATTCCTGTCAAAATGTCACTCCTGAAGCACTGATGCCCATATCGACTTGCAGCATACGTTTGTGTCTGTACTTTGGCATGCTGCAGCTAATTAGTATAATCAAGCATCATGATGAGATTGCAGATTTATGATTATTAGAGGGCTATATTGTATAATATTTGCATTAGTTGCTGTTTAATGGCATTAAATGACACATTACACGATGCAGCTGCTTTTGTACTCGCAGCAGACTTTCATAAATCATGATGAGGGGGCACACATAAGAAATTCAGGTTATGACCTTATTCAAGGTTATAAGGTACAGGCTGACTGATGGGCTTCTCTGGGTTCAATGACTCTACCTGTCAGATTTGTACTGGCAACCATCACCTTAATAGCAACTCTTCCACACCGTTCTTTAAAAGGTGTTGCCTAGCTGTCCTCTCCTGTATGGCTTTCCTTTTTGATTAAAATAATATAATTTTTTAACAGTTTCAGTGTTATTTATGTGGTATTTTTGGTGAATAATATCCTTCTTTGTTCCTAACTCGGACTCGGGATGCGGTCTTGTTTTGACAGGCAGTGAGTGAGAAATGATGGAAATAGATGAGTTGGCTGTGATGCATGGTCGACCTCGAGAGGCGTACCACAGCTCAGATTTTAATCCTCTGTCCTGCATTAACTACACTCGTTACTCTACTGAGAGGAAAATTCTCATACCGTGCATCCAGTATTGCCAGTATGAAAGGCCCCAACAGCCGTTTTGTGACCTTTAAGTGGCAGATTGCCAGCTGAGTTGCTTGAGTATCAGAGTACACATATCAGTCTTGTGAGGATACAAGCAAGAGCGCCTGGTGTACGCACGCTGCGTCATCTTACAACTGACGAGTACAACACGTCAACTTTGTCAAGACCAGGAAGTAGACCGTGCTGCAACAACATTGATAAAACTGAGCCGAGCCTTACAACGGGGGGGGGGGGAGAAGAAGGAGACAGAGACTGGGGGAGCAGACACACAGGATATGATGTTATCAGTTAGGTTTTCAAGAAAGTTTAATAGGCCTTGAAGCAGACATTTAAAGCTAATATGACACGCTTATGACTTGGCAGCAAAGTTTTTTTTTTTTTTTTTTTACCTCTTGAAGGTGCTTGAGGGCGCTGACGTGTCTGGAAAACAAGAAGAGAGAAACACAAGATTTGATTAAACTGTGAAAAGGAATTCACAACCTTCTACACAACTATGTTAATCTTTCTACAAGACTCATTATATTATCTAAATTATGCATGATGAGAAAACTACATCAGGAGAATGGTTAAGTGTGTAGCAGGGCAAGGGCAAGGCTGGTGTGTTTAATAAGTTACACAAGACACTTGTGTAATTGGATGTCATTTACTCTGCACGCAGCTCGATGAGTTCGCTTAGGAGCAGGACAGATACAGTTGGGAGGAATAGGGGAGTAGATATAGAGCCACAACATGACAAAACATCAGATTTGGATGCAGCATGTTTGTGTGTGATGACATTCAGGAGAAGTGGGCAAATGGGGGAAATCCACGAGGGCAGACACTCACAGTCTCTCTGAGTCGACGAGCTCTTTGGCGACGTAGAATGCTCGGGATCGGCCATCAATCTGGGTGACAGGGAGGGAGAACAGTGCAAGATGAATGAACACAGCTAATGTTTAAAGGCTCTCTGTGGGTACTTATTCCTCTCAAACATTAATAGAAACAGCTTCGCAGCAGCCAAGGTGAGCGGCGAAAAAGCAAATTCACTGATTTCTGCTGTCAAAATAAGACCGATTATTTCATTACAGTGCAGCATAGACATAAAGGCTTTCTCAAATACAGGACTTTTAAATTCAGATGCATTATGTATGAGAGGCCGTGTGTGTGGTGACAACAATGCTGCCCATTGATTTAGAGGCTAATCACAGGGTCTCAAAACATCCGAGCCAAAACATAACATTGAAGCCATTTAGGGGTTTTACCGGCAAGGCTCTTGTGCTTTATCAGTGTATCAGTGTTTCCTATGTGGGGCATTTCACAAATACTGCATTAAAGGCACACCGATCCTCATTTCCTCAAAATAAAATAAAAACACGCTTCCATTAAATGAAACTGTTCCTGGGGCCAACTCAAGTCTCTCTGGTCCTCTTCCTCTTATTTTTTTCTTCAATTTATTGTATTTCTTCTTTGAAGAAGAAGAAAACAAGGAAATGTGTGTCACATGATGGGAGCAGGGGCCTGGTATTATTGTGGTAGCAGCAGGAAGGGTGGGGGGCCATCTCTGAACTACTGTAAAATGGCTGCCTTTTAGTGCACAGACATCTGGGGAGTTTGAGGTGATACATTTCAGCTAACACAACAGTGAATCAGAAGGAAACATTCATGTATATATTAGTATCAAATGGATCCCTGTGGATCCCTTATATGTCCCACGGAAATTTGATTATATCCTATTAGTTTATGTTATGATGTCATTCTTATTCAGATCTGCCAGATGCATAACTAAAATATTTAAAATTCAAACATAAGGCCTATTAATACAATAAAGCATTCAATGGGACCCCTGCAGCATTTTTTTGCTCATCATGTTGAGTTGGTAGCTCAGAGGATTGAATTAACCACCTTCTATCCTGCTTTCATTTGTCTCTGTATCCCATATCTCACCTGTCTGTCATAACTTTGCTCCGCCACCCCCTCTTCCTCTTCTGAGGTACGCCCGTGGTCCTCGTCCGCTGACAGCCCACCAGAGACGGGGTTCATTGGGAAAGGCTCTGTGTAGGCACTGCCAAGGGAAGAAAAGGCAGTGTGAACACAGCAAAACAGCGCTGGTACTGAAATATGAATATTTAATAATATAACAGCATCTACACTATAGCCTGCGTTCAATAGCATTGCTTTAACCGTAAGGAAAGACACAAAATATTTTCATTTGGGAATGCAAGGAGCCATTGAGGACACAAATTCCAAATAGCACATTTATAGTAAAAAGCCACTGCAGCATATTCTCAAAACACTGAGCAATACAAGTCCCCTGTAAATATATGTTTTTCCTTTTCCTGTGTGTGTCTCTGAACATTTCCACTCCTCATATGGAGTCCTCCAGTGGCACACTGTAATCCCTTTCATGGTTCGTTCTTCTCACAGATGGCACAGTTGTGTTAGTACACTGGTAATCCTTTTGTGTGCTGCTGTACCTGAGGGGGGCACACTTTAGGTCATTTCACATGTAATCCTTTTAAATGCTACCTGTGGTAATTATTAATGTCCTCTGGCCCATTAAGACCCATTCAGTATGTTTGACCAAATTCACATTGCCAGGATGATAACCGGATAACACGTATTCTCAAAGCAGCTATAGGGCAGCTTGTCCTAGAGCACAGCTATCGGATCAATTTACAATGAGATGCAGAGTGTAGCAGAACAGCAAAATGTGTACAAATGTACTGCCACAAGGACACTTAGGTTTCTTATCCATTAAGTTCTGCTGTAGCAAGTAGTGAGAATACTTGATGCACTTATGATGTTAAAGGAAATCTTTGATTGTTGACAGTCTGCACAGCTTATTGAAAGTGAAATATCTCCAGGAGCTCTGTTGCATTCTGGTCATTTGAGTCTTCTTTTAGTGAAACCGCTATGTCTGCCTTTTCTATGACAAATGTCTACCTCATCTGTGAAAAATGGTATATGTTAAAAGTGTTTTTGCTCTTTGATTCTGAGGGACTGATTGATGTATTTGATTAAAAAAAAAACTGATTTTAAACTTGATTGTTTACCTTCATGGTAACACTTTAAATTAAGAAAAGGTTGCTGTAATAAGCGTTAGCTAATAGGTAATAAGGCCCTTATAAGATGCTTATTAATCTTTTTAATGTTAATAAGACTATATCAGTGTTAATAACAGCACAAGGCTTTTATTAATGTTCTTAAGCAGTCTATAAATTGTTAACAAGTTTCTTATTAGTGCTTATAAATGTCTTATAATCTAACAATAAACATGTTTATGATGTTATTATTAACACTTATATAGTCTTATTAACACATAATAATGTTAATAAGCATCTTATAATGGCCTTATTACTTATTAACTAACGCTTATTACAAGGACCTTAATGTAAAGCGTTACGTTTGTAAGGACTTTCCCTTCAGTTGTGATGTCCAGCAGCCTTACAGATGTTCCCACCTAAAGCTGCAGCTATTAATTGATTAATCGATCAGTGGATCCACAGAAAAATAATTAGTAACTATTTTGATAATCAATTCATCATTTTTCAAGCAAAGATGCCAGACATTCTCAGTTGTGAGAATTTGCTGCTTTTCTTTATCTTATGTGATAGTAAACTAAATATCTTTCAAGCAATTTGACAACGTTATGCTGGGCTTAAGGAAATTGTGATTTTTCACTTTTTTCTGGCGTTTAGATAATAATGTTGGTCCTGATGTCTTAAACAGCCCCCTGTGTGTGCAGAGCGTAGGCGGCTATTAGAAGACCAAAGGTTAACAGAGTTACCCGCTGGACTTCATCTCCATTCAGACATACTCATACTTCATGAGATACACACCACACACACACACACACACACACACCCATCAGCCCTATTGGGTGGGCTGCAGAAAGCACCTACGGCCCATTACTCATTGTTGACCTCAGAGTAGACAGGTCAGCCTGGTGTGGGCTCCTGGGTGATGTTGGGAAGGAAAGAGAAGAGGAGGGATGGGTCTTCTTTGAACTCATTCTTAAGCTCTGATTTATTCTACGAGTGAGGGGAATTCCTTCTCATGGCCGAGAGAAACGCACCGCGGATTCTCACCTTCACCTTTTCACCCTCGACCATCAACAGCACAATTTCTGAAAACACACCTTCTGTGCTGTAATGGAGGGTTGTGTCCAATCTATAATACTGTCTCCCAGAAAAGCCCAACAGAAAACTAAAAAACAATTACTACATCTTCTTTAAATTACATCTCACTTTTCTTGGACAGAAAACATTAACGTTTAAAGTTTCTCTTGCTCTATGTTTTAATTTTCTTCTATACTAATGCAGCCCATTTTCCCACCATAAATCCCAAATATAGCTTTTGTTTGGCTCCAGTCAGCTTCATACAACCTTTCCATACTTAAACCTGCAAATATGCTATATTGTAATATAGTAACACGTGAAGCCCTTTAACAAGACCATTAAGGCAGGGCTATTATGCCAGCCGATTGCGATGTCTTTTACAACACGGCAAAGTTAAATCTACTGTGTCAAAATCAGAGGAGGACACAATGACTCTCTGTGGAAAGACCTGAATTTGATGATGCCTGTAATATGTAATTCAATTGAGCTAAACATTGAGTATTAAAATATATATTAGGTGCAATCAGACAGGCCTTTTTCAACTTGTAATGGCACTATTATAGGAAATAGGAGCAGCTGAATAGGTTCATTAGCCTGCTAACTATAGAAGTTTTGGATACTGATGGGGGGGATTAAGAGAACGGGAGCTGTTTTAAATTGTTTGCATATAAAAGTGATGATGATTACAAGTAGCCTGTGGCTGTTGTGCTGCTGCTGTTGCGACTGTGTGTGATGAAGTGATTTGCGAAGATGCTGGCCCTCTGACTGCTGCTGCCTCACTTGTGATGTGACAGAAGACGGCTTTGGATAATAATAACCCCACATCATGTGACAGGCTGTAATTCAGGGCCACATATGCAACAGTGTTATAACCTCTGCTCACTTGTTTTCAGTTGATTAATCCTCTATGCCACTGTACCAAGAGTACTTCGGGGTGTATGAGGTGGGAGGCTGACAGCAGACCTGGCATTCCTGATGGGACCACACCTCATCTTGTTGTTCAAGGTAGAGTCTGGGAACCTCCACCCCACCACGGTGACCCCCTTCTCCTCCTGTCATCCTATCTGTCCTCTCCTGTCTCCACCTCCTTGCCTCCCATCAGAGCCCCGCCCTCGTCCTGCATTTCCTGTAAACAGGCTGGTGGGAAGCTCCTAGGCTGGACGCTTCCTCCCCGGGGATGACCTGGCAATGACCTCAGAACGCCTGGCACCAGGCTTGGCGAGCCAATGACACACCCTGTCCACCACCTCGCCACACAGCACACAGCCACCACCCTGTACAACAATGTACTTAAGATGGCTCCCTCATCACTACTAACACTAACATAACAGTGGGTGGAGGAGCTGTTTTAGAGGCCATGGCAGGGCTTTGTCATCACTCTGAAGCCATTCATGATGAACTGTTTGAAGTTAAAATGATGCCAAAGGGTAAACTAGAGATGTACAATTCTGCACACATTAGCAGTATCTTACTGAACATACCACAATACCTGTTTACTGTGTGCACAGGGACAACAACACATCTGCATTACTGTTGTAAATCTACCTGGAACTGCTTAAAGTTGACATAAAGAACATTTAATGGGCTCGAAGTTGAGCACAATCACAAATCCTGGGCTTTTTTTTTTTTTTGCTAAAACACCTTTTTCAACACATTTGTTGCTACACTACTTGGCAAGAACAATTCTGCTGAGATGGCATTATCAGCAGGAGCCTCATCTTTGATAAAATAGCACTGAGTTGTAACTTAGTGTGCATGTACATATATGCACACATACAGCTACAAACAAACACATTGGTTAGGTTTGGGATGAATCATTAGTGTGTGTGTGTTCTTTTTCCATTGTATACCATGGTAACTTGCTAAAGAACATGTCTCTTTACTTAGCCTGAATGCTTGTGCTGAAGCAGTGTCTGAATGGTGCTGTACATTAATCACACAAGTGGAAACAAGCCAACCCCGTGGCACAGCAGCTTTGTGGGTTCTCCTTAAAATGCGTGTCTGCTACTGTAGGCACGGTCCTTTTGTGTGCAGTGCTCTGGGGCCATTCGGCCATTTTCCTCACCACAAAAATCCACTTTCTCTCTGTGGGTCTAAAACCACGTAGACTGTTGAATGTGTTCTCAATAAATCACTGCCATCATCAGCTAGGCAGCCTGGGACGGCGGCAATGTCAAGCTTTGAACAGAGTTTAGTGTAAGATGTACACACAAAGGCAGGGACAAACACCTACACTGACAACACATGACTTATACTGTGGGCACACATGTACACACATATATGCCCTCACACTCAAATAAACATAAACCAGACCTGTGTAGACACACCAAAGAGTGGCCCTGGCAACAGAAGCATCTCCAGGGAGAATGCAGCGAAGGCGAGGTGACAGGACAGATAGGTTATTTGCATCATTGTGAGTGGTGTGAGACCTCCACCACACAATGAGCTACATCGATAACATCACTGGGAGAAAACAGCCCTCGCTGAGGGACCATTGTATGGGAAATGGAAGGGTTTCAAATGTTGAGATATGTATAGAGTTTTAAGTACACTGGAAAAAAACAGTGGGGAAATCCTGGTATAGTGTACTGTCTACTGCTGCACAGAATGTCTGGAGGAGCGGTAACTATGAGCCTTATGTGTGTGAAAAGTTAAATGACATGAACTGTGAGCTGAACCCTTTTCTACATAGGCAAAATAGTTATGAAAGACAGTGTCTGCAAAATAAAATGGTGGAATGAATGGCACATAAATTATAAACAAAGGACACCACAAGAAAAAAAACAAAACAAATTGAGGCAAACACATTTTGCCCCAAGATTAAGGGGCAAATCCTTTTAAGAAGCTCTTGGTAATGGCCTGTCTCTTTGACTACACACAGGTCATCAAACACAACTATTTTATTAAGACTGGGGAAAGACTGTGGCCCGTAGTGGCTGAAGCTGTGGCACAGGCCGGGGTAATTTGGTACAGTCTGACCGCGGTGATTCCTCACTCCATCACACACTGCAGTAAATCCTGCGGCCCCTCAAGGGTCCAATGAAAGAGAAGCACTCGGGAGAGAGCTACTTTAATAAAAGCCCTCCTAAACTTAACCATAAGTGTCAGGTACAGGAGAGCAATTACACCAGAACTGCTCTTGCTCCCTTTCTCATGTTCTCACTTCCCCCTCCCCCTCCTTTATATTACTATACTATACTCTTTGTTTTCTTACTCTTCTGCAGCTTCTATTAACACCCCCCCACTCCCGCTCTCTCACCTTTTCCCACATCCTTCTCCACTTTCTTGTGTGAAAGGATCTCCCCCACATTTGTACTTTTAATTGCAGCCCATAATGACTTTCTCTAATGTGAATAACCTGCGCTCAGTGAGCTACCGAATTGCCATTACCTGTTCTATCACCTAAGCCTTGCAGAGGAAGCAGCGGCACCAGATGTGACCTCTAAATCCACCAAATGAAAAACAGGAGTAAGCTCTCCCACAAGCATGGTCCATCTTCCCAAAGCCAGCGATGCCTGACACAGCAGGCTGCTCATCTCTCACTGAACACTTTCCCACAAGAGGGAGATCCAATTCTTCTTAGCCAGGTACCCTCTGCTCATCTGGGATACAGTGTAAGAATATTCGTCAGCTGTTCAGGGGTCAAGATTGCCCTTCTGAGCAGATAGGTCCAGGTCTAACAACTCAGCTGACTACTTTAAGAGTGGTTCCAGAGAAAAACACTCTCACCTGTTCTATAGACTACAAAGTGAGTCCAAGGTGGTCCAAGGTGGCTTGTTTTTGTCCATACAACTGTCCAAAACCCAAATATGTTAAATTTACCACCGTAGACGACTAAGAGAACCAGCAAATATTCACATTTAAAGACTCGGAACCAGTGAAGATTTGGCACCTTTGCTGGAAAAATGGTTTAAATGATTAATCAATTATCAAAATAGTTGCCAGAAGGTTGTCTGTCAATCAGCTAATCTATTATTTGACTAATTGTGTAAGTTGTAATCATAGTCATGAATGGTGCTGATGAATACCTAATTCTTAATACACTAAAGGGTCAGTACACCCAAGTCTGTGGTATCTTGCCACACATATACTTTTGGTTTTATTTGCCTAGATTTTGAGATGTCTGCCTCTGACATTTCTGCTTCAACCCCAATGCAATGGAGGTGAATGGAATTTCATTTGAGATGGTCATAGCATTGAAAAAATAACATTTATAAAAATTCAGCAGCAACACTGTCAACAGTTTTCACTGGGACTATTTCTTTGGTAGAAAGTTGTTCCTGTGAAAACAGTTTACAGTGAGGTCTGTGGATTGTAGAGAGTAAATGTAATTTTCAGTACTGTGAGCACCAGAAGCAAAATACCATTTACCTCCATTGTTTTGGATTTAGGTCTATAAAGGTCTTTTGGGTCTGCCTAGATGAGTTGGCAGCAGAAATTCCAGAGAAATGTATTTTAAAACCTGGGCTAATACAAACAAATGTAGATACCACTAAAGGTAAAACATGTAAGGTAAGGTAACATATGTTTTTTGTAACTTGGTTGAATCAACCCTTTCAGATTGCTTGAGATGATACAAAACCATTTTAACTTAACATTGAGCTTTTACTATACCTTTCAGTGTCTGCTTTCGATGTCTGGAGTTTGCTGTCAATCCCAAAACTGTTCATATCCACATAGCCATCGTTCTCATTGCAGGGAACTGTCGTGCGGTTTGGGTCCTCAAAAAACTCAGTCACAGTGTGGGATCTGGTCGGCCTTCCTGGGATCTGGATGTTCTCATAGTCTGAGCTCATGGCTGGGATGTTTTCATAGTCTGAGGTGTCTGCACTGGGGAAGGAGATGGAGCGAGGTTTGGTCAAAGGCAGTGGCATGACAGAGCGGCGAGAACGCTCCTCGAAGGACTCCACTCTGGAGACACCCCTGCCATAAGCTTTGGGGTCACCTTCCCTCCTCTGGTGGTCTTTGTAGAGGACAAAGGTGGATGGCAGGTCTAAAGGACGCTGCTGAGGGTTCACCATGCGGGACTGAAGCTGAGGGGAGCTGCCAGTGCTTCTGCGATCAAGCTCTATGACTCTTCCTGGGCCGTGGTGGCTGGACTCTGAGGAAGAACGTGAAGAGCGGACACTTCCATCACTGAAACCCTTCGAATCCGTCTTCCTCTTGAACTTAAGTGCCAGAAAGCGCTTGAAGGAGGATTTCTTCTTCTTAGGTATGTCATTGGGTTCATGTTGGATCAGGAGGGATGGGGAACTCTTGGTGACTGGCCTTTTTGTGATGTATGCCAGCTCAAAGGGTGGTGGGATGTCCACTAGAGAGGTTGGTGTGGAAACACCACTAGAAGATTGATGGCTACGCTGGGAGAAGCTTCCAGAAGAGGTTATGACACATGGGAGTGAAAGGGTATCATCTTTCCTCTTCATCCTGATGTCATCCTTCAGAGACTGGCCGATCTCAGTGGTAGTGGTCAAGGACAATTCTGGACCCTCTGCAGACCGGGAATATAACAAGAAGCGGCGAGATTTCATAGACGGGATCAAACAGTTGACCCCAGGCTGCTGTGAATGGCTAAGTGGTTCATTGTTCTTATCCAAGGCCACTGTGCAGTAGTCATGAGTCTGGTACTCCGTCCCTGTCTCCTCTGGTACAGTTTCTGGGACATAACCTGGAACTTTCCCAGAATAAGAGCGTGATCGTGTGACAATAGTCTTACGATCAAGTGTCACAAAGTTCTCCCCTTCTGAGTCAAACCCTGCCTCTTCGTATATATGCTCTTCACTGTCTGAGTCTGTGTCTTCATAGTAAGGCACAATGTGGCAGTCCAGTTCCTCAATGTCTTCTTCAAAGGCCTCAGTGGTGTGGGCAAACACCACCCTGTTGGTGAGCTCTGGGGTGCGGCCCAGGTCTAGGTCTGCTGGCACTGTGATGTTGCACAACCTGAGGCGAGGCTGGCAGCTTGCTCGCTGGCTGAGGAAAGCCTGCTCTCGTTTAGCTGTTCTCTCTTTTGCACTTTTTCCTTTGATATGTTTCTTTTCCGTTTCTTCCTCTTCGTCCTCATCTCCTATCTCAACGTAATCCTCCGATGACACACACTCCAACTGCTCACAGTCATCTGCTTTAGTGCAGAGTGAATCGTCAATGTCTGCATACTCATCTGCTGACTCACTGTCCTTTGCTTTGTCTTTGTGCTGATTTGACTGCTCAGTGCCCTCCTCAATCTCATCCTGTTCTGAGAGGGCTTGCTTATCTTCTAGCTTGTCCACGTCATCTGCTGACACATAGTAAGGTTCCTGGTTAGAAGCACCTGCTGTTTGCAGTTCATTTGAAGGTTTGTCATCGGTATCATCCTGACTCCACTCTGGATCAGCAGTGTCGGCCATATCTTCTGGAACAGCTTCAATGACCGAATAAGGCCCAAACACATCCTCAGTGCTGGATGTAAATCGAAAACAACCAGAGAGGTCCTTGGTGGCTCGTTCTGGTTGCCATACCTCTGTATCCCCTGTTTCAGCTGGGTCACATGACTCACATGTATCACTAGCATCATCTGTGGGGCCAATCACATCATAGGGATACTCCTCAGTTACAGTTGGAAGCACACTGAATCCAAATGCAAATCCTTCAGCTTCCAGCTCGGTCTCATCTGGACAATGCACACAGTCCTCACTTTGTCCACTGTCCACTTCATTAAGTCTAGTATCATTATCCTTATCATCCTGACTGAGTGATTGTGTTTGATCACGGTTTTCTTCCTCTACATGTTCGTCTGAGTGCCCTGTAGAACCACAAAGTATGTCAGTCATTTCACTACCACCCTGTGCCCCCTCTTCTGCCTCCTCTCCTGTTTCATCCTCCATTTCAGCAGGAGGAAGTGAAGGCGCTGATGTATTCTCATCATCAGTGTGATGTTTACCTTCAGACTGGTTCAAGTCATTGTCAGTGTTTTCATCCTCAGTAGTGTCAACAGTAGAACCATTATCTGCTTTGACTGTGTCCTCAGAGCCAATGCTGTCACCATCATTATCTAATATGTCTACTTCTTTTTCTGTTTCCTTCTCAATTTCTCCTTCTACTATGTGCCCTATGCCGTTGTCATTAACCCCATCCTCACTTTTCTCCTCTTTGTCCTGATTCTCCTCAGCCATTTTATGGAGATCTTCCGTCTCCCCATCAGAGTGATCCAGGTCTCCGTTAGTTAGGCTCTGTGGGGGGCAGGGCTCCCCGTGTGCATGAGGCCCATATTGGGGTCTGGGCTTGGGGGCGACAGGAGGTTTTGGACCATGGACAGGGGGACACGGCCTGGACATCAGTTTGGACTGCACTTTGATGGTCAGATGTGTGCGGACCTTTGGTCGAGGGACTTGCAGTGGATTTTGAAAATCTGTGCAAAGAGAGTAAAAATCACTGTAAAATGTTAAAGCCACTTCATAATATTTTCATTTCTTGTTTTTTTTTTATTGCTTTACTGATATCTAAGCTTACATATGGATAAATATGTGGGTTGTGATTTAGTATACAATGCTAAGAGGAAGTCAAGTCCTGTACAATAGTCAGTGACATGCAGAATGCTACAGGGGACATTATCAGCAGGAAAAACAACAGAGCCACAGGGTACTTTGAGGAGGAATAATAACATCTCCCTGTCTGGGAAATGACACAAGCAAGTTGGACGCTTATAGCAGAATCCGATTTAACAAATGACTGGCTAATTGTAATCAAGAACTTTAAAGATGATTTTAGTCCAAAAATTCCTTTTCTGTACTGAAATGAACATGAAGGATGATGAAGCAGCTTTAAACTGTAATCACAACATCCTAATTTTGACACTGTCCATCTGTCTTGCTTTTAAATTTAGTTAAGTGTTAAAAATTGTGAAGTCATTAAAGAGCACTGCTTATGAAATTTAGAATTGTCATGAAACACACCCGTACTTAACAAAGTGTGTACACCCCTTGCCTCTTCCTGTTATTTAGTACCTGCCCTGACGCACATCCTATTAAACCCTGTGTGCACTCTGTCTATCTCTCTCTCTCTCTAGATATCAGTCTAAAATTATTTTTTTGAAGAAACTGCCCTTCATTGCCATTTATCGCTTTCTGCCCACACAATACATATTATTTCTCTATTAATGTCACAACGCTCTTTCTTTTAAGAATTCCAGCTTCATTAGCTACTCCACAGAAGGACTCCACACAGGATGTCCATGGGGGGAAGGACATTAACAGCATGGCCCCCCATCACTCCTCCATGAACCTCTCTAGGAGTACAGATTTTCACAACACAAATGGACTTCCTTCTCGTCATTCTTCCCCGATTCTCACAAAACATTCTCACACAGAAACACACACACACAACCACACACATATAGGCACACGTATGCATACACACACTTCTTTTTTTTTTTTTTGCTGAAAAGGCCCTTTGAGTGCGTCAAAGAACAATAAAACCGGTAGAGAAAACAAGGGTCCCAGTCTGACAAAGCACCCAACTGCAAACAACAGGATATGAATTATGCAACAAGAATTCAATTACAACAAATGTTTGGAAAACAAAGGAAGAGATAGACACTGGGACCTTGGCTGTGCCAAACTCACAGGATATGATTTCAGACTCTGTCCTCATCATGAAATGTCACCTGCTAAGATTTAACAACCTGTCTAAACTCCAAAGTGACAAGGCTGTAGAACTAAATGGGAGATTTTTTAAAATAATGTATATAAAATATGTACAGAAATCATATACAAGAGAACTATTTTAAATTTTTTTCTCTTAATAAATTCACAGGACACTGCACTTGCAAGACAGGTGACTGTTTAGAACAAAGGCTCTGTCTGCCTTCACAGACATGGTTTATAATCCTAGTTCTAATATTAGGCTACTAATCCTGGAACAGAGCATAGTCCCAGTGGAGACTTCCACTGAAAGCAACTTTATCCATATGGCTACGGATTTAAACTTAGTCCAAACCTGCAGATTAATTTCCATGAAGATTTCTGTAGCTGATTGATCTATAGCTCTGTTGATATTTCATTTTTCTTATGGAATCATTTATTTCAAGCACTAGCCTACAGTTGCACTGGATATCAGTCTGAATGTAATATAAGCTTATGTGGAAAATAAACAGGTGAAATATGTTTTCCGACAGAATTAACCAATTTCATTAATTAACGTCGCCCCCATCCCTCACACATAAACACACACACACACACACACACACACACGAACACACACTCACGCAGTCGCGCAGCATTTTGTTCACTGTAAAACATTTTAAAGTTTGGTTTATGGACTCTTGACATGATGAACATAAAATATTAACAACCAACCTGCGTTC
The DNA here is from genome assembly GCA_008360985.2 of Macquaria ambigua. Taxonomy (NCBI): domain Eukaryota; kingdom Metazoa; phylum Chordata; class Actinopteri; order Centrarchiformes; family Percichthyidae; genus Macquaria; species Macquaria ambigua. Next base: position 36,058 of record VMKM01002122.1, on the reverse strand, counting down.
ATGGTGGGACATCATCATCCACGGGAACTGACCGTTATCCTCATGTTTCCCCACACCGACCGCGTCCCTCGAAATGACGTGGAAACTTAATCCAAATACAAACACAATGCCGGAGAATCAAGTGGTGAAGGAAGAGTTGCAGAAGATGTTGCAATGGTTTTCTCCAGTGAGTATCTACTTGTGGAAGACGCCTGTGTTCGCAGAGTGGCAGCTGAGCTTTCAACCGGCGTGCATCTCCAGTGCTGATGCTACAGTAAACTGGTGCGCTCTTGTGTGGAAACGGGAGGTGCTGCTTGGCGCTTCCTGAGGCAGGACTATACAGCACAGCGCGGACACGGAGCGCGAACCAAACCCACTCTCTATATGTTTCATTTTTGTACTGCACAACATTATATCCCAGTTACTGTGGAGGTTTTTGCACAGAGAGCATCAGTGGACTATTAGCCTACATTCACATCTGGTTTCAGGACACTACTCAACAGATGTGTGCAACAACGGTGTCATATTCTAGAGGCAGCAGTGTAGACAAGAGTTGGGTAAGACCAAATCCACTCAGCATGAGAGATTTGGACTATACATATGAGACTATAAGCCACAATTCATCTCCAGTGTTTCATTGTGGTGAAAGAGAGCTTTAAATCTGCAGCTACTGTTTCTGCACCAAGAATATTATTTTTTCTCATCACATGTGCCTGGCGCATGCCCCTTCACTGATATACAGTTGACAGCAGTTGGAAAGTGAAGACCCACATGGTTACATGAGCTGCTCAACTGTGTCATGACATACTTTTCATGCTTGGGATGACTGGAACATCATGCACGGAGAGGGTTACACAGTATATATCAGATACTCAAGTAGGGTCTATAGATTCTTCTCAGTGTTTTCTCCAGCATGTTTTGCTCATGGATTATTTCCTGGACCAGAACAGTGCATAGAAAGGTTCCTAAAAGCAGTTTCCAAATACAGTTTCTCTAGGACACCAAAGCCTTTGCTATTGGCCGGGCTTCCTGGCCCGGCATCTGTTGCATGATTGAATGAATGCAAGCCTTTAAAAACCTCTCTTCATAACAGGAAACTGCTCTCCCTGTTTCCTGCACAACAGGCAACACTTCCTTAGCAACAGATGGGAAAGGTTGGCAATGTTAACCCCTTAGGTAACCTCTACCAGAGCTGATTGACTAGTGCTGTGCAGAGCCTAATGGTTCAAGGAACAGACAAACTTTGACCAGCTTCAGTGTGGGACTCATGGTAGGCTTTCAAGGACAGAGGCACCTTGTGCAACACAGGGGGAGTCTGGGATCGTCGCCCACTTGGGGTCTTTGATTTGACAGCTCAATGCTGGTTTAACACCCACACATTGAAGGTCAAACAATGTAGTAGACTTCTGGGATTTACAGCAGAGTTGATGTGGATAGGGATAGAGCAGAGAAGCACAATAAAATAATTAGCTGTGCTGTATCACCGTGGGGTTCTGGTCCTGACTGCTCCAGCGGCATACAGACCCATACATTATACACACAGCAAAATTCCCATTCCAGATGGTTTGCTGCAGGAAGGATTAAGCTCTGCTGCAGGTGCAAAGCTCTATCAGACTCATAGAGGTGGTTATGTCATAATCACCTCATGTTATCTTTGCACTTACATGAGGGTCGTCTAATTGAACAATACATATTTCGGTTATTAATTATTCAGCGTTTCACTAAAGAGGGTAATAAATACGAAATAATTTCTGTTGAAGATGCGACCCATCGTATTTGCTGCAGTAATTAAGCTGTTTATTTGTGTAAATAGGATGCTGAGTAATGTGTTTTGCAGTATGCTACAACACCACCAAAACAATTAAATCACTGTGACTCAGAGTTGTTTTGTTTCTCCTTGTTACAATGTGATACTGTAATAACCATTATGGAGTGTTGAAGCCAAGACAATTTTAATGTGTCAGTAGTAGCACATTTATAGCTGCCATAAAGTAACCTTTTGTTTTTGAATTGGATGACTAAAGATAGCTCTACTCTGGTCTTTTGGCAGTGCCAATTTGCCTCTCTCATGAGTATTCTACTCACAATTGCTACACATGACCTTTTTTTTTTTGGTTTCATTTGTGCAAAATATGTTTTGCTTTTGCAGGGTGTGCAAATAGAACCTGTCAAGAGTATTGTGTCATGTGGCTGCAGAAAAGAATGGCTTTAGGAGTAAATATCCCTCCAGATGTGGCACAGACGGTCAAAACATGTTTTTGGACGGGGGACACAAATTTCCTGGACCGCCTGTAGCTGCGTGCTGTGCTCTGTCACCCCACCTGGAACATGACTTGACTGGAGGAGAAAAGGGGAATGGAGATATTAGGAAAAACACGCCGCAGTAGCAGGGAACAAACCGACTCTATCTCCCCTCAACTCGGCTGCACACACAATGCCAAACAGGAAAGGGATCAGGGAAAGGGGTCAGCAACTTGTTCCCAGAGCTGAGACAATCCATAACACCTGCTTTGCCAGCGACTGACCACTAGACTGAATGGATGTGCTGAGTGTTTTTATTCCCCTCTGAGACTACAACTATGTGACATCACACTTTAATGCAACTCATTACTGGAAAGCACATGTTTTGCTTTTTGCCCCATTATGACGCAGTGTGTTCTTTAATGTATGTCAGTGGCGGCTTTGCTATGGAATTCATGTGTAAGAAAACAGGGCACTTCATCATGCCGTTATGCAAACTAGCAGTAATGTATGAAGTTCAGGTATTGATTTATGTGTTAATAAAGTACAATCAGGCTTAGGTCTTTCACTGATTAAAGTGACCCAAACACCTTTGTAATTGGATGGCAAAGCATTTGACTGCTGTAATGGATCGAACCATTATTGACATGTTTAATTGATTCCCAGCTGTGCACAACCAGTAAGGACCACAGCGCTCTTCTGTGTTTTTGCCCCCGAGCTTTAGATTCTGATTAAGGGACTTCAGAGAAGAGGTGTATGTATGTTACAGGACAACAGACTATATTAAAATGTCAGAAAACTGAAGAGTGCAGAGATTATTTTAGGATTAATAGAGTTTGGTTGGTTTTGACAAAGACTGTGACAAGATAGACAATGCATTATTAAACAGGAGCACACAAACTGCTGCTGCCCAAGAAACTCAGGACGTCTTTATGCATAAAAATAGTTTTGTGTAACCTGAGTGAAATAAGAAAACCGTGTTGTCAGCAGTGTATACTCCACTCTCCCAACAATATAAAGCCAGGACCCCCCCACCACCACCACCAACCCAGTGACTGCCTTTGCATGCACACACACACACACACACACACACACACACACACACACACACACACACACACACAGCAGAGCTTTGCAGGTGGACCATGGAAGTCAGCACTTCATCAAAAAGCAACAAATACAGGTTTGATTCCCCACAGGGCCTTCAGAACTCCAAAGCAAATCAATGAAACTGGTCTGTATCATTGTTGTCATTTGAATAACAAAGAAAAATTATATTACATTCAAAAATGTTGGAGGTATGTTATTGCTCTAGTGCTGTAGTCATCACAATGTGGATTTTCCCAATGCGTAAGCACTTTTACTGTAAAAAAAAATACATAACTAATCCAAATAATGATTGAGTGGTGTGTCAGTGGCTCATTAGGTCACATTAACTTGTAATTTCAGAACTGCTGTTTGTGTTAAGTCTAGCCCACCCAAAGATAAAGTGGCAGCACCATTACCAAAAAACAAAGTATTAGTGCTCTGTAGTGAAAGGCCACGGCTATGGCACAATAGCTGTCACATTGCCGTTAATTAGCCTGAAGCCGAGAGAGTAGGTCAGACTCTGATAACAGATGAATTTGTTATTCTTTTTCTCTATTGCTGCAGAGATAATCCCCCAAGCTGCACTGTAAAAACAATGATTTACTGGTCCAAAATAAAATTCTCAAGGAGCCCTATAAAAAAAAGACACATTTATGTCCTCTCCAAATAAAGCACAATAGCACAGTCAAAACATCATACGCCAGCTTTTTTGGAGTCACAGATTAACGAGCACTGTCGAGGTCTTCCATTGTGAGAGACTGTTGAGTTTGTGTGGTCTGTGTCTCTGCAGGTTTTTACTGCATTATATGTTTCCTCAATCTCTGCAGTATGTTTTTGTTTATCATTTGAATGGCCTCGAACACTCAGGGCCCACGTGGCAATATAACATGAATTCCCTGCATGGGATCCGCTCGGAGCGTGTAAGGTGTGTGTGCTATGCAGCGTTCATGCAGGTGTGTGTGCTGTACATGCCTGCGTATGAGTGTACATAAAGCAAGTGTGTGTGCTATCCAGTACCGCCATTCTGATTGTGTCTAAAGGATCCAGAGGGAAAACAATAGGATCATGAAAAAAGCCCCAAGCCAGAATTGACTCTTTCTGTGATTGTTTTCACATTTCTCAGCCAAAGGAGACTGGGAGGAGGCAGATACTCCTGCTAGTAAAACACACGTATTTGGCAGAGCTTTTATTAAGTCTCACGCAAGTCTAGCTGTAGGTGTGAGCACATTGTATGACTTACATAACATGCAACAGAAGAAACTGTGTAATTTAAACCCATATACCATTTATTTATTTTTGATACGAGAGTTGCAAAATGAAATATCGTCCTTGAAGGTTTGTCACATGAATAATAAAAACAAAACACACAACACTCTGCACAATACAGCACAAACCATAAGTCAAACCTCTGATAAATCAGTACCATTTATTCTGAGCAATAGCATGTGCATGTATTTTGTGCGTTACAAAAACAATGATACTCCCACGCACACGTCCCAAGAAGGAAAACATATCTGGGGGCTTTCCAACTTCTTCTGACAATGCATCTTTCATCATACGACCCGCATGCACAGATATGAGTGAGCGATGTGATGTCTGTATGCGTGTGTGTGTTCACTCAGCCCGGCTCTCCATGAGTCTAGATAGCGGCACCAGAGTGTGCAGAAAACACAGATGGTTGTTGCTTTTGCTTCTTCCGCCAGACCTGTGTGACCTTTTACACAAAGATAACAGGGCGGTCTCTTATCCCTCCTGCCCAAAAAACAGCCAGGCCTGGCAGCTCAGACAGAGGACTTCCTCCCTTCAAGCTGTCTGATAGAACAATATCAACAGGCAGCACCGCAACCTCCCTTTTGTGTGTCCACCAGGCTTTTGTTTTGGAAAAATTAAGTCCTTTCTAATTAAGACGGGTCCCTGATGGACAGGAAATGAGAGATCTGCATTAAAATCAGATGAGGTTTTGGTTTTGGTAGTCTTTCAATGTGAGACCCCTTCTAACTCACTGGTCATATATGTTTTGCATTCAGATGAGATACACTGATCATGTCATGCAACACATGTGCTGTCATAGTGACAGTCAAATCATTAATTTGAGCAACTTTTGAAATTTAAATCAGAAAAAGTTGATTTGCGTTTATGTAAAGTCATTTAGTTATAAAAAAAAGTTTATATTTTATATGTTTATTTGCTTCTCTATACTGTGCATCAACTTTATGACAACGTTTCTGCGCGTTTGACCATTTTTATACAGTCCATATGCTTTCAGACTCTGGAAATAAACAAGTTTTAATTAGATGTCTTAAAGGATAAGATGGGCATTATTGTATAGTTTTGTTATTGTCAACAAATCCCACAAAAAGACCAAAACCAACAGTGCATTAGTCCCTCAATGCGTTCCGACTTCCCTGTCTGTGGCCCATTGGTTCTTACTGAAGACCTAAATCTTTAAAAATGGGTCTCAACTACATTTATTTTTTAAAAATGTCCAAATAAATTCCTATAATAGCTGGGCACTGTAGTTTTTAGCAAATGTTGCTCAAACAGCAGTAGATAATGCGTTTGTTGGGGACTATTTTCAGCTGCGGATTAATACACATTTGTTTTTTCGGTATTTTCAGCATCAGGACAGTGTGAGTGGGGTTGACTCAAAATAAACTATAGTGTCCATGTTCATGGTAATCAAAGAGCATGTCATCCAGTGCAACAGCGTGGCTCACTGATGTGTTTCTAATAGTTTTCAGACAACAATGGAGCTCTATGGCACAGAGCAATAAGCTACACAGACAATGCTTGTTAGTATGATCAGTTCATTGTTGGTTTTGTTCTTTTGATGGGAAACGTATATAGCATCACCAGACTTATCCTTTATCAACTTTACTTACTTATTCTTATGTCAGGTCCTCACATCTTTAACTTCATTCCAGGCAACTCATTTTGTTCTCTATATCCATTGCATGTGTATTATTGTGTCCTTTCTGAATGTATGCAGTGCCAACTTAGATTCACTTCAAGTCAGTGTGAATTTTCCTTTGGCAGGACAATATACAAGGTGACCCTATAGGAGGCTGTTATTGGCAGGACATAGAAGCTTATTTGAATATAATAATAATAATATCATATCTATTTTTTTCCTTCAATTCTCTCTCTTTCACTTTCATTATCAGTAACATCCGCATTCATGTTGTTCTCTTTTTATCTCTCACACACACACGGTGAAACACACTCAAGGGACATGAGCGATCCTGTCTCTGGTCAGATATTTTGCTGAGGTGGTTTCAGCCGGGCTCTTGTGTGTTCTCACACACAGTGAGCCTCAGGGGATGAATGGTGTGGTGGGGGTGGGGTGGGGTGGGGGTGGGGGTGGGGGGATGCTTCATGTACAAACTGGAGGGTTTTCTACCAACATCAGCACAAACAGAGCAGTCAATTTTTATTTACGGAAGCTGCAAAAACCACCAAAGTGTGGAATATGCTTCAACATGTATATTTGATCATGCGATTTATCATGACAACAATGCATAGGTCACAACGTTGCTACAGTCTGGTGGTGTGGTTAAACTGGTGATCATGAAAAAGACGCTGACCTGTGGAGACCTTTAGCTCATCTGTCTCTCAGTGGGAAACAGAAGAGGGAGAGGACACAAATTACATTATCTATAAGTAATATCTGCCCCAAGTGACGGGTGTCATTCTCAACACTGTGTCAGCTGATGTCAATAGGCAGCTATCACTCTACAGAGACGTGTGTTTCCATGGCAACCTAGAGGTCAAAAGGGTCAGCTTTGATACAATGAACCACAACCAATCGTTACTGTTGTCGCCACACATTGGCAGGGTGATATTGCCTGAGTTGTCATTATTTGGTGCAGTGAAAATCCCTCTTGCTCCGTCTCCTGGGACTCACTTTCTCTCCTCACCCCTCATTGACCCAGTGGCCATTGTCTATAATGCCCACACTTTTTTTTTTTTTAGTGGGGTCTTGGTTCTGCTGTGTCGCATTGGTTTATGAATTCAGCAGTGTGGCGCCAGCGCAATAACCGAGATTTAAATGTCAGGTGATGGAGCCACTTTAAGCTTTAGTAGGTAATAAAGATATATTGCTGTAGAGAAAGTGTCTTTGTAAGTGCTGAGTGTGTAAAGGTTGAAATATTTGTTTATATTTTATGTGTGTGCATGGGTAGACAAATATATATTCTGTGTGCTTTTTTCATTTTCCTTCTAATGAGGTTAAGTTGCACCTGGAGGTGAAGCACAGCTGAGGTCATAGCTGGACCACCAGACAAAATAATTTGGAGCATTCATTTTTGTCATGTTTTATTCAATTGAGTTTGGTTCCCCTGTAGTGAAGCCAAATTCAACCCATGGTACTGAGTCCTGGCAAAACGTATCTGACTGTTATTGAGAAATACATGTTGCAATAGAAGCAACAATTCAGACTAAGCTAATGAAATGTGGCTGATTGGATTAACTAGATGTATTCAAATGGCATTGCTGTCAATGAACTGCGTTAGCCGGCAGACTGTCATGAAACACAACTGTCATCATCACCATTATAGTCTCTGCAGCTCCCTCTGTATCTGTAGACTGTATCCTACATTAAACTGATTTAGCCTTGGCATACATTGGGTAGGATGTAAATGTTGTGAGGCAGAATGTTTTTGAATGATTTTATTGTATCATTTAAAAATTTAGCCATGGAAAAAAAACCCCTCTATTTTGTCAATTTTGTCACAGAATATATAAAGAACAAAGAGATAAAAGTAACATTCAGAAAGTACAAGCATCAGTGCTCTTTCCATTGTAGCAGCAATAGGTCCCCACTGTGACAAAATCTGTACCTTCAAGCAGTATGCACATTTTATGAGCTCCATTACAAAGTTTGTGCTAACACAGACATAAACAGGCAATAAAACAGGAGATATCATCCTTGGGGCAAACCTCACTATTGGATTCCTGCTCTCCTCAGGATGGACACATGCTTATTGTGCTAAACAAACCCCAGCTCTCTTTAGCAACAACACCTTTCAGCATTTTTCCCCTCCTGCCTTTGGGAGGTGTGAATGTGTGCGCGCTACATTTACCCACAGCTGCACTTTTCGTTACTCACATGAGGTCAGGTCAAGGGGTGAGGTCTGCTTGGGTCTCACAGCATAGGTGCACAACTATTGTCAGTGAAATGAGATGTAATATGTGGCGGAGTCGCTTTTATCAAACCATGCGTCCTTGCGGCAGACTGTGAGCGGGGCGGACAGTGACGGGCAGGGAAATGAAGCTTTAGGTGGGCGCTGAGATGAAACAGGAGATGTCTCAGTCAGTAGATAGCGGCAAGCTAGCAGCAGAGCCACTGAGCTCCCTGCAGAGATGACTGTCAGCGGAGCACAACGCATATTATCAGACAGACACATTTGCACCAGTGGGCTATACGCTTTACAGAAACTTCAGGCTAAATGGGTGCACATAAACAGACATTTTTTTCACGCTTGAAGCATCAAATTTGATGAGATTAAAGCACATTTATAAAACAGATTTTGTTTTGCGCAGCTGTAACCAGTGTCCTAACCTGCAGAGGACAAGGCTGTCACAATCTCATCTCCGATGTGCATCCATTACTGTGTGGAATTATAATAGGACAGAGCCACTACAAGGGCAGAGCCAAACACTAACATGATTATGGTAATGACTGCCAACAGCTACTCCTCTAAGCACCAGGGAGATGCGCAGTGAAAAGGCAATTCCTAACAATTAATCAAAACATATAAATAGACATAATGTCATTGACTTTCACTTCTGGCAGACAAGCGATTGGTGAATGTTGTTGATACTTCTAAAGCTATTCAATCACTGTGATGCATGGGGTTGGAGGTGGGGGGATTTGGCAGGCTACAATACATCATGCCAACATTTAGTTTACACTTTGTCAGCAAATGTAATTAGCCAGAATCACAATTTTACATGTGAGAGACCTGTAGCAGATATTTCTAGAATCCATCTCTGTAATTGGGCTACAAAAATTGTGAAGTGGTTGTGTTTCAGATTAAACAGTCCCAAGGGCTTCACATTGTGATGACAAACCACATGTAAAGTAAAACCATGATTTTCCTCTGACAAGATATGGAAAATGTGTTGAAAATAGAGCTTTTAATTCTGTAAGGTGGCGAGAAGAAGAATCAGAGTCTGTTTCTGTAATTTGTAAACAAGAATACAATAGCGCATTGGTGCAGAGTGCAAATATGCTGGAATAAAGATTGAATGATTAATGTAACAGGTTGCTTTATGGAATTGTAATCAAACAAGATTAAGAGTCTACAGCCACGCTAGTGGCTCTGTGAGGCTGCACTCAGGCACAGCGGTGCTGTGAGCTAAATGTCGACGTCAGCATGCTAACATGCTCACAATGACAAAGATAACATGCATATGCTAAGCAGCACACAAAGTGCAGCTGAGGGGCTGATGGGAATGTGATTAGTTTTGCAGGGATTTGGTCTTGAACCTGAGTATTCGAAAACTGAAGGTTTGGCCTGATGGTGGCGCTAGATGAAAAGTTAAGAGATCATCAAAATAATTATAACACATCCTCTGGAGACCATGATTGTCTTTCCAATAGCTAGCGTGGCTAAAAACAAAACATATAAATGACATTCTGTTTAACTAGCACCAAAATGATGAAAAATTATGAAAATATTCCCTTAGCTGAAGTCTGATCACAGTAATATCATATAAATACATGCACTGATTACAGAACGTCCTGTATTGTTTTTTATCAGATAATTTTGGATGGATTGGAAATATATGTGATACACAACAAGATAATGCTAATTTGTGAGCTAATCAAGAGTCAGTGTGAGATTTTAAAGCACATTATAACGATGCTCTATTTGCTTGACATCCTACTGATTGGATCTTCCGCTGCTGAGGGGAGCAACAGTCACCCCCACAGGGTGTAAAATCCGAACACCTCCTGTGAGCCACCAGCCTTTCACAGGAACATCCCACCTCAGCACATACGCTCAGTGATCTAATCTACGCGTGATCAGTCGAGCATGTGCTTAAAAGCAAGTGTTCAGTACTACTTTGTCCACAGAGACAGATGGTTTCCCCCACCTTCCAACACCACCACCCCTTACCTCCTTTTCAAAAATACATGGTTTTGATTTATGTTCTACCCCCATTAGCAACTCTCTCATTTGCTCCTCTTTTCTTCTTTTAATTGCTGCAGTTTTTTTTCTGTCTCTCACCTTTTCCTCTCTACACACAAAGGCTTTTTTCTGAGGAAATGATAAGAGAAAGGAGCTGTTTCTTTGTAGGGTTTGGAGTACAGCTGTAGTATATGGCTGTCGGCTTTGAATCAGGAGACAAAAAGTCTATCTCGTGCTGGACCCTCAGGCCGCCCACCTGAGATGACTTTATATATGTTTCACATAAACTACTCTGGAGATCTCGAGGGATTTCTCTGTTTATGTTATTGGTTTCAGGCAATATGAAAATTTCACAACAACAATAAACAATGATATTTTCCTTTTTACCCCCATTTATGTTTTTATCGCTTTTCCTGTAACACATGGTGTGCTTCCTCAACCTCAGTATCACCATGGGAAGAATATAACCAAGACAAATATATGGCTCTTATCAAACAGTAGCTTAAGGGTCTCCGTATTTCAGAGAGGGCCTGCACTCACAGATATACACCTTGCATTATCACATTATGAAAAATATGGTACTGGAACACCTGCTCTTATTTGATTTCTCACCATTCATATCAAGACATGTACAGTATGTTGTTCTCCTCATATGGCGGCAGAGGATTCATTAGTTCACTCAATGAATTCAAGGCAGCGATGTGGAGCAGATAATAGCTGTAGGCAAGGTTTCAAACGCTGGAGATATTTTGGGGCAGATTGAGCAGAAAGAAAATACAAGATGGGCAACTGTGATGTGTGTGATCCCAAGTGTACAAAACAGAAGCACCCCCTCTCTGTTCATATGTTAAGCCCCTGGATTCCGGTGTGTGTTGGATTTGGTTTGTCGGAGAACATCATAAAGTGGCGAAAGGTTTGTGTTTATTAGCAGTGAGGGGACGGCTTAGCCATGATGGAGTTGTATTGATCCTCCATCAACACCCCACATGCTAAATCCTTGACAACCGTGATTGAACGCTTTATAGATATTTGCCTGTGGGTTGTGTGTGACGAAGAAATCCGTGATAAAGTACAAATTGTCAGCGAAGTGTCTGGTTTTTAAATAAAAATGCAACTTTCTCCAAAAATCCCACTTGCATGAACAAAATACTGTTGTGTGTTTGGGGAACGCAAGTTTAGAATTACAATATGTTTTGTATTAAGTTCAACTACATACAGCAGCAGGGTTACTGCAGCACAGATGTGGTACGGTTAAAATGAAAGACCAGTGCAGCAGTTTGTTGCCAAGGCAATTAGCTGAATTTTGCAGGCGGGTATTTTGGACTAGGAGCTTCCATTGTTTGACTGCCGCTGCCTCACATTTTACTGTAATCATATGTTTAAAAATGGTATAGTGTGCATTAGTGCACAGCTCCAATAGTTTAAAAATGCGCACTCTCAAATGCAAATTCATTGTATTCATCCCAGTATTTTTAAACCTGTGCCCTATTTTTACAAATTTTGGGGTCGAAATGACTAATAGTTATTGGTCCAGTAGATCACCTCCACCGGCATCCACAAACGGGCTGCAATGGAAAAATACGTCCACTAAAAGTGCTTGTTTTTGCCACTGACTCTGGCTCAGATTATTATTCGAAGTGTCGGACAACATTATGGAAAGGATCCCTACAGAGACAGACTGTTTTGTTAAAGAGTAAGATTCTTTCATCTTCCTGCAACAACTCAACCTCTCGTAAGATTTCAGAGCTAAATTCATTTGTTCAAAATATAGCTTGATGCTAATGACAACCATTTGTCCCCTGCTGTGCCAATAGATTACTTCACTCTGAAAACAGCCAGGTTGATCATCTGTAGGACGACAGTGTGTAAAACGCAAATAGACACACCAACAAACCTGGACCGCCCTAGGCTGTTTACTAAGTGTTTGCAGTGACATTAATGCAGTTGTGCGTGTAAAAAAAAAGTGCCAATTCTGTTTTACATACCTGTGTGCACAAACAGTTTGTTGTGGAAATGGCCTGGCAGGAGACTTTTACAGTCTTTGACTCAGTGAGATGAAAATACATTTTGTGGAGTGGCGACAGTAGGGTGCACATGAAATGCACATGACAGGACATATAGACAACCATAGAATCAAAGCTATTTACACTCTTTCAGATGTAATTATAAGAAATTATAGACTGTGTCTTATTGTCATCTTGTCTTATCTTAAGGGTAGAACTGAGTTATCTGATTCTTCCTATAAGTAAGAGACAAACAACTGTTGGTAACTCATAAACTGACTTTGCATTTCAATAAAAAAAAGTTATCCAGCCTCCAGTGGTGGAAATATAATATAATCAAGCATTCTGGTGACTTTGTGCCAACAGTTATGATCACTGGCAGAACCATTATCTACTTCTACAGAGAGTTATAAACTTAATGACTCAGCATAATCTCATTTTCTACTTCATTATTAATCTGTTCCTCGGCAGCTGTTATCAGGGGGGAAAATCTGTTCAAAATGAACGGTTTTATCATGTTTGTTGCAGTCACTGTGCAAGCTGTTCATACTGCCTCACTAGCTAATACTCGACAGACTAGGAAACTCAATATTGTACTTATATTTTAAATCTGTATTTTGAATCTTACAGTCAAATATACAAAATCCTACAGGAGGAGGGATACTTTTAAACATCACACACTAATTCAGGTGAGCTTTAATGATGTGAACAGACAGTTGATTTGAACAGTCTCCATCCCATATGCACAAACCCCACTTACAGATATAGCCAGCGTGCCATGTGAGAATAGCAGTGGAGCAGGACTTTAATCAAATTCAACAACTTATAATAAAATGTATGAAACTATTTCCCTAAATCACGACTCTGAATATTTGCGCTCAAACAGCCCACGGCCCTCACACAGCACAGGCTAAGACTACAGCTGTAGGCAAGCTGTTTTTGGAAAAGCAGTAAATCCCCACTAGATGAGGCGTAATGAGGGAGTGCTGGGCTGTGATCCCCTCTGCCCCGGGCTTAATATGGTAATACCTGCCCCCACAACACGCCGGCCGACGGTAGAGAACACAACCAGGATTTACTCTCTTTATTACCTCGGCGGAGCATTTAATTTCCCGGGCATTTGGGTGGGTTAGCGGTACAAGCAGGTGGGTGTGAGGACTGGCAATCACTCAGGGTGATGCTGGGAGACAGTGACATACGACAGAGTCATCACTTCAGGCAAGAGGGAGAGTAATCCTGTGTTTGGCACGATGAAGCCCGCAAGTGTTACATATGAATGTGTGGGTGTCTCTGTGTTTCTGTGTGTATTGTACATTCAGTTTACTGAGGCATGTGACGGCCCTTTCTTCACTGAGTGGCCCACAGGTGCTGATAAACACCACTTGGCCACCACCTTAATAAATAAGTTAGCACCCAAATTGTTTTTCATCAAGATCTCATTTTAGTTGCGCTCTAATGAATTCATTATGGTTGGTCGGGGAGAACACTGAGCTCAACACTGGCTGGCAAGTTACTTGTATCCGCACTAGGGGATCCACTGTTATGTCATCAAACAAAGCTTAATCTGTGACAATCACGAGTCATAACTTGTGTAAGGTTAAAGGAATGTTTTCAATAAAGGAATAATTTCTTATAGTTTTTGGCCATCCCTTCTATTCGTTATGATAACATCGCACTCACCAAAGTAACTGCTAAGATCAGGGAACACAGTGACATCGCTACAACAAAGTGAGGCATAAAACATGAGCAGTCAGACGTCCAGACAGGTTTTTACAAACTTAGCCATATTATCTCAGACACTTCATTTGGAGGTAAAACTAAAAGTGAGCACACCTGAAATGTTGGTAATAAAATATTAGCAACCAGCAAACAAATGTATATTTACACATGCGGTAGACAAGGACCAACATTAGCACTCATATGGAGTTGTCTTTGTGTCCACCTGACCTAAGTCACAATTTGTGACAAATCTGATGATTTGTGATTGGGCTTTTGCTATTAGAGCCCCCACATTATGGAAGTCTCTGCCTCCTGAACCCAGACACACTAAGTCTTTAGCTTCTTTTAAATCTCTTCTTAAAACTTTTCTCTTTGTGAAAGCTTTTGAGAATGTTTAATATATGTTTTTATTTACACTGTTCTTATTCCTGTTAATTTGATTTTATTCAGTGTGTTGTCTTTACTTCCTATGTGCTCATGTTCTTTGGCCTTATTCTCATTTTATCTGCCTCGTCTGCTTTTATTTCCTTTTGTAAAGCACTTTGCAACATTGTTAAGAGAAGTGCTATATAAATAAAGTTTATTATATATTATCATTATTATTATTATTATGTCCAATATTCACTTTTATTTTAGCTCTGTTTTGGTCTCCACCAATCCCTGAGAAACATATCTGGCTCTTTATTAGCTAGATTCTCCATTGTGTTTACCAGCTCATCACTGACTTTGTCTTTCTGCCATTTGGTGCTGGGCAGGTAGCGCACAGAGTGTTTATCAGAACCATTTAACAGCTGTGGGTTCGATGACAACGGTGACACTGAACCAAAACAGTAACGTTGTGGCTTTAAAACCAAAACATTGAGCTGAAAGATGCTAAATTGCTCAAAGGAGCTGAGGAGAACTGCAGAGTCAGGTGATTATTCTCTATGGGACTGTCGCTCAGAGCCACAACTGTCACATTCATGTCATTTGATCCATTGTTAATATAAGAATATTGATTACAGGAGATGGATGACGAACAATTTTCATTTAATCATTTTACCAGTTGCCTTTGTTGTTTGGTTAACCTGGGGGTTTGTTTAAAACCTGTTCTGGCCCCATCAGACTTCTTTTTAGTGACATCTCAAAGCTCCCACGTCACCACAATTAACTTGGTGAATAAAACGTTATTATTACCAATAAGAATGGTTACCAAAACTACAGAAATAAGATCCAAGTTGTAGTAAACTATCCTTTAAACTGCATTATTCTTATCCTGGTATTCCTTTGAGGGAGGAATTCAAACAGTGTCTCCACCACTCAGAGATGTTAACAAGCCAACAGTCACATCATAGTGTCATTATGGGTGTTTAATGTGGTGATAAATCCATGGTGTATTCATGGATTACATTATGACTCATTACAATGCAGGTTGCATGCAGATATAGTCAACATAAAGATTAAAAGTCAAGAGGAAAACACAAATGAATAATCTTATGATTCATTAATGTGTGATATATCAACATGAGTAATATTGTGCATACTGTTCTGCAGTTATGGTTGGCCACTTTATATAGATCAAAATGAAAAACAAATAGAAATGTTACTCTTTTCATTATGTGATATAGTCAATTATGATTGCACATAACAATGAATTATTGTTTCAGTGGAAGGAACATCTAAATCTCACTGATCCAGCTGCAGAGAAGTACAATATTGCAAGGATGAGACACATGTTAATACATAATGGTCCAATGAAGTTGACATAAGAGCATGTTTTCTTTTAGGTGTCACTTTTACAATGAAAATCTCACAGGCAATTTAACTCTAAGGTCTGCCATGCCGCGCTGCTGTTTATTACTTTAGCGGGAGATAGTGAAAGATTGCAGGATACTTTATCTCCTGTGACTATTTCATATGAATATTAGTTGTTAACATCTGAGTCCACTGACAGAGGAGATAAGCTGTAAGTCGCTAGCGGTATCTGTAGTCCTATCACTGGTTCAGAGCCCCAGCCATCCAAACCTCCAGCCTCTCTCCTCAGTCATGTTCTCAGTGGAGAGGAAGGATATACCCCACTTCCTAAAGCCCCACCCTGCCCCATGCTCTGCAGAGGAAAGAGGAGAACATAAAATGCAGGGCTAAGGAACTCCCTGGGGGTTAAACCTTAGGGTGGGAACAGCACAGACAGCTTCTCCATCATAAATCATGGCTGTTTGTGGATGTACTGGATCTGATTAAGATCAAGCAAAAACTGCCACGAATAAAAAGGTCAGAGGAAATTTCTGAAGGAATGTTCCTTTGTTGGCCAAATGAGATCAGGAATGAGTCATTGCTCTACTTTGTCACACCAATATCTACTGGATCAATGGGAGGTTTGAGGTTTTGATGGAACTGGAAAATCACATTCCCCGCGCCACAGACTCTGTCATGGCCAGCGGAAGGAATGAAAAATGGATACTTGGTTACGGTCATTTTTGCTCTAAGGTGACATCAGAGGAGCAGTTGAGGTGACATTAGAGGTATTCGGGCAAACAAAGTGCTACTGGCCAAGTGCGCTTCTGCATTGTACTTCCACTGTGCATACACTGCTTTAGTCAACTGATGCCCCTAGGTAAAAAACAATGTACAATACATTTAAAAAAAAAATGGAGCTTCCTTTTTTATATGAACCTTCTCTGTCAGATTTGACAACCTTCTTGGACGGAAAAATCTAAACCTTGAAGTATTTGTTGTTTGTCACTTCACTCCTAGGTGTGTTTCTCTCCTGTGAGGAAATTCTTGGGTGACTGCTGACAGACTGGATGTTGTCTCTCCACAAAGCACAATGTCTCTTTTTAGCAAGGAGGGGACAATAGTGATGGAGGAACAGTAGGAATGGCAGAGCAGGAAGCAGGCTGAGGAGGACAGGAAATAGGAAGCGCAAGCAGGAATAAACGCTGTTGAAATAGCCGGAGGTAAATTTCCATTCTGCTTTCTTAAGGTTCTCCTGAAAGTAATTCCTCTGCTGTCCTTGAAGGACACAGGGAGCGAGCCTCTCCCAAAGATAAAAGATCTAATAGAAGGAATATATCATGGTTGATATTAACATTCATACAAATCAGCATACTGGAGACATGGGCCCATGCAATTGTTTCTCTTGTGATATTCGAGTACCACTGTATGAGACTGTACTCAGGAGCTGGTGTCTATAAGAACAAATCTCCTGGTGGTGTAGCCCCCCACAACTCAAGCTGCCATGACTTGTAATTAAAGGAATAATTCGACATTTTATTCTCTTTCTTGCCCAGTTAGATCAGATTGACACCACTGTCATGCCTGTACTCTAAATATGTCACTGGAGCCAGCAGCCGGTTAGCAGCTTAGCACAAAGACTAGAAACAGCTAACATGGTTCTGTCCACAGGTAAAAACATCCACCTACCACAACTGAAAAGCTCACTAATTAACACATTTTATCTTATTTGATGGCTGTTTCCCCCTGCGTCCAGTCTTCATGGAAATCTAACCTGCTGGCTGTAGCTTCCTATTTACCGTACAGACATGAGAGTGGTATCAATCTTGTTATCTAACTCTCTGCAAGAAAGCGAATGAGCGAATTTCCCAAAATGTCTAATTCATTTTTAAATCTTGACAAGAGATGATGGAAGTTAAAATCAGATGTGTATTTGTATCAGTCTTTGTTGGGATTGTGACTCAGATTTGGCATCTTATTGTAGTTTATTGTCTTAATCAGTTTTTTGCCCTGCATGCATCCACGTCTATCTGTCTGTCTCCTGGCAGCAAATCTGACAAACTCTCTCTTTTATTCAGAGTAATTATTTGCTAGGTTTGCTTTTATGTCATATTAAGTTGCAATCTATAACTAACATGAGTTCAAATATGAACTGAAAATGTGGCAGTGTACTGTTTTCTCATTTGTAAATGTCTGTCTTAGAGTTTCACTTTA
The DNA here is from genome assembly GCA_008360985.2 of Macquaria ambigua. NCBI lineage: Eukaryota > Metazoa > Chordata > Actinopteri > Centrarchiformes > Percichthyidae > Macquaria > Macquaria ambigua. The sequence continues at coordinate 17,964 of VMKM01002122.1, read as the reverse complement.
ACAATTTTGCCTACTTTTGGTCATAGCTGAGTCTTATATGGTGAATATACAGACTTAATGAGAACCTATATGGTCAAAGGTAGGTTGCCTTTAAAGTTAAATTAAACTGTAATCAGTAAGTAAAGAAAATGTATTAATGTGAAATATAACTGCAGGGTTAGGGTGCAGTGGCTGCATTTAACAGCCTGACTACATATATTACTATCTACATATCAGCTTTTCCTCCATCTTAGAAATAACTCTTAGGGACCAAACAGAGGGGGGGAAAAAATGCTGCAAGATCATGGCAAGTACTCCACCCCTGTAGGCAGGAAGTGCCGAGCACAAATCGTCTGTGGGGCTCTGCCCATCAGAAACAGGAAGAACAAAGTGCAAACCAGCAATGACACCACACCCCTCACGCTAGGAAGATGGATTGTGTTATTGAACACCTTGGTGATGTTGCAACAACCCCATGTAAGATCTGATCCAGCCTCTTCACTTTGGGACATATTACAATGGTGACATTGGCAGTGGGAACCTAGGATTTGTTATGGTTGCCATGATACTCATTTTCAAAAATAATGCATACGCATTAGAAGTAGCAATGTGGGGAAGAAAAATATTTAAGGGATTTTAATCTTCATTGGGGAAAACACCAAACAAAGCTTGATGACATTGCTTTTGACTTGAAATAGACACATCTGAGATTGAAACGCTAACCCTCACGGCATCTGCTATCTTCTCTCCTCTTCAGTCAAACTAAAGAGACCAAGACAAACAAAAACCCACAGTCCTGAACCATCAAACACAGCATGGATGCATTTTCACAGCAAATACAATCTATTTATAGAGCTACTTGGCAATAGTGAAGTGAAAACACTCCAGGCAATTTCAGTTAAAGGTAAACACATCCATCACATATTAAATAATTTAATAAATCCTCACGTGCAGTGCAACACATTTCCTGCTTTAATACAAAAAAGTGAACAGAGGGGTGTGTTGTTTTGTTTTCCCTGGGAATCTATTCAGACAGACTTGAGAAGCATTTAGATGCACACGTCACAATATAATGTAATAATATATGAAGATAACCCACACACACTCACACATATCGGGATCATATAGCAAGACAATGCTGTTTTGTTGAGTGTATATATAGAGTCTAATTACATTGTGAAGAGTGGCGATATATCACTGGAGTCTTAATCAAGGCACTACAACAGAGAGAGTCATCAATCACTTACTACAGCACAACACAACAGCAGCCTGTAGCGTCTCCTTGTCTTCTGGCTGGCAGCCCTGCTCCGTGCCTAACATGGGACGTATCGCTGTGACACGTTATCATTAGCGCAATCAACACCACTTAGGACGTCCTGACAGGGAGCCATCAAATGGCAAATGGATATGGAGATATATGAGGCCATAAAGCTGACAAACCCTGATTCCCATGTCAATGCATGTAAAAGGAAATGTGCACAGGAAAAACTGGACTTTCTTCTCAGATGAGGAAAGACACAAAATATCAGCAGCTCCTCTGAGGTTCTTCTTCCTCGCAAGGTGACACATTACTTATAGCCTGCTATGATCAAGTATTTCAAGTAATGGTCTATTCAACTCTGGACTCTTCAATCTCTGCATGGACACGTTAACTGTAGGTGGCTGTGATGGATGGCAGAGAGCTGGGTCACCTCAAAGGCGAGGTAGTGACATTCACAAAGTCCCTGCTTAAGGTGGGGGGAATGACAGATGGCATTTCAATGGAATCTATAAAAATGTGTCAGCACTGGAAGATGTTTTGACTTCTAGTCCTCTGCTGCCCTACTTTAGATCCAGTGTGCATTCAACAACACTCACTGCTTTGAAGACCTTCAAATATAATGCTGGAAGCAAAACCAATAGAGGAGACATCGCTTCAACCTGGAGCTCATCAAGAACAATCACACCTACTGAAGTGCCCGTGAGCAATACTCCCACAGCAATGGTCCTCATTAATAATATAACCGTGTCTTGTGGGATTCCATCTTCCATCTTTTTTTGATGAAATGTCGTCACATTTCCCTGCTGTTTAACATGAGAGCATAGCTGAGGTTAAATGAAAGAGGACAAGACAGACAGAACAAATAGGGAAAAAAAAGAGAGAGAGAGGAGGGCTGAGATGGCAGGCAGTCAGCTATGAAGGACATGGCCACAGCAGTTATTTTTAGTTATCAGTTTTCGGAGGCTGTCATTCGGAACATCTCATTAAAAATCAGACGAAAAAAAAATCTTGATGCTCCATCAAACCATTCAAATCACTGAAACTCAGAGAAAAAAAGGCTATATGTCCTGGTGTGCATGCTCTCTATCTCACTCTCACACACACACACTTACACACACACACACACACACATGCACACACACGCACATGATCCCATATCAGCGTAAAATCATTTGAGAGTGCCAGGCTTTTAGTGCATGCATTAGACAGATCTTTGGCGACCTCTGCAAAAGGTATCTGCATCACATTTCCTTTAATATTAGATGGGTTGTCGACAGATGGATTAATTATGTTCATGTGCCCACAGGCATGTCTCTTAAAATGCATAGAAGCCCATCCAAGGTTTATTAATCATTCTATAATGAGAGATTAAACACCAAGATTCATTAGCACAATGTGGACACAGTAAATCAGATACTTGAGGGAGACGCCCTCACTAGTAAAGTCGTTAAACTTAATAACAGGATCTCAGTTTTATGTCTTATTCATGCTAAGTACCTCATGCAGCAATTCACAATGAAAGCAACTCAAAGCAATAAATGTATTGCAATAAATCTGTAACATTGTGATTTTTATGCTATACACAGTTGTTTGTTCTGATTTTAAGTAAATGACATAATAATAACACAAGGAGAAATGCTATAAATAAATTGAAAGATCCATCCAGACCAATCAGGACAATTGGACCAATTTCTGCTCTTGAAACTCAAATGGGCCATTTATCTCTTCCTGTCTCTCCTTGATTGTTAACTGGTTTTATAACTAATTACTAAAGTTATAGGGCTGAACCATACAGAGGAGAGCAATTATCAAGTAATTACTAGTAGAGTCAATTATCTAACTCCCTTTGCCACTGTTAAACCTACTGCTCCAATGTCCTACATTGTTTTAGAAAGGCTAAACTCATCTGGCATGAGTTTAGCATACACTCTAAATACACTCTGACCATTTGGTTTGATGTAACGTGCGGTAGGTATGCACAGTGGTGGACGTACTGTACATCTAAGCCATACAAAAATAAAGGGTAACGCTGCCACCTGTTGGATCTGAGGTGTACTTGCCGTCTTTGTAGTGGGCTGTTGACAATGCTGCCTTCATTACGGTCGGAAATATTGTAATTCAACTAAAAACATATAGCTAATGGTAGGTTTTGTATCTTCTTTAGGCCCTAAATTTACGACGCAATAGCTATTTTGGTATCAAAATAAAACAGCGTCTAGATCTGTCTTCGTTCTAGGGACTATTTTAATATTATTGTCCGATGTTGATGATGAGTGTGTATTTACTACTGCTAACTTCGGCATTTGAAGGCAGATAAGTAGCCAAACATGGCGGACACGGATGAGCCGTAAGTATCTGCCGAAGAAACAAGCAAGAAACACAGTCATTAACTGCCCGAAAGATGCTTTCAAATCATTAACCTACGAAAGCACAGCATGAATGAACCTTCTTTTATTCTCTCTTTTTAGGGAGAAGAAAAGAAGGAGAGTAGTGGAGCTGACTGAGAAGTTAGTGATGAATTGGTAGAACTGGCGGAAGGTTTGAGGTTACTAGACAGGAGGAAGGTTAACGTTAGCTAGCTGAAGAAGCTAACCTAATACTGGTTGTAAACAGAGTACACTGACAGCTAGGTTACGGACATAAATACTGACTAGTTGGTCGTGAGTAGCTAACACGTCTATACAGTAAGACATTTGCGGTATCAATTACCTATTTGCAAAGTTAGAGGGCTTTACTGTACCTTCTCACTGTTGACATGCTAGCTGTTCACTTAGCCTAGCTACCGGGAGCTGTCCAGTCAAAAGAGATAACCCACAAAATGCCAGAGGGTCAGAAACGCCCACCTGTCAGAAATATGCAGTTTTACTATATTTTCATGGAAGGGTTAAACAACAAAACGTTGTACATGCAGACGCTGACATAGGGCAGACATCAAAACACAAGTGAATGTAGTTTCTAGAATCTCTTAAATGATTGCATGATCTGCTGTGAACTGTAAATAGCACCCTTACTATGTGACAGTATATCACAGTAATGAGTTTAGATCTTGATTGATTTGTTTGTTTTGCACGATCTCAGTCGACTTAGACGTTTTTGTGTAATACCAAACCATACAGTCTTATGCATGTCATCTACCATTAAATACTCTGAGATTGTCAGAAATGCTGCTGATGATACATCCTAAATGTACCTATTGTTGTCTCCAGGATGGTGGTTGATGGGGGCAATGGACGCACCTGTGAGTGGGAGGGCCGGTGGAACCATATCAAAACGTTTCTGGAAAGATCGGGGCCCTTCACGCATCCTGACTTTGAACCCAGCACAGAGGTAACAATTACAGGGAGCAGAATGCTGCTTTGATGATGTTTCTTTTATTTGTCATTTGAGCTGTCCTGTGGCATCTTGTATTGCTCTAATACATAATGTCTTTATCACCTCTCACCACAGTCATTGCAGTTTATGTTAGAAACCTGCAAAATCCTGGTCATTGGTGCTGGTGGTCTGGGATGTGAGCTGCTGAAAGACCTGGTATGATCACTATTATTATGAATATTTGGACGGTACAATTTGTGCTTTAATGAATGGCCAACACTTTGTTGTTTTTGTTCATGTTGTGCCTCAGGCTTTATCAGGCTTTCGCAACATTCATGTTGTCGACATGGACACCATTGATGTTTCTAACCTGAATCGACAGTTCCTCTTCAGGTCAGTAGAAAATATGTAATAGATTCTATGTACATTTCTGGGCCGTATTATTGGTTAATGTAATGTTTGAAGCAAGCAGATATGTTCTTTCAATGTATGTGTAATGTTGACCAGGCAAAAAGATGTAGGTCGGCCCAAGGCGGATGTGGCAGCTGATTTTATCAACACCCGCATACCTGGATGCTGTGCAGTCCCGTATCCTTTTGATTGGACAACTATTGCAAGATTTTAGATGCTTGACATAAATGCAGTTTAAATATGCCCAAACCACAATCCACATGATTAATATGTAAAAAATGTTGCAAGCAGCTAATCCCTGTGCCAAGAATCACAATTTAAGAATGCATACAGAGACGCCATACTTAATTCTTAGGTTGTGAAAGCAAGTGACCATTCTGTCCAAACTTCTCCTAAATGCTCTGTGCAGACATTTTAAGAAAATTCAAGACTTAGATGAAACGTTCTACAGACGTAAGTAACGTTAGGACTATTCATTCCCAACTCACCAAATGTCTGGTTGGAAGGAGTGTAACGATTCAGGAAGCTTTCAATACGGTTTGATGCATGATACAGGGCTCGCAGTTTGATACTGCTTGGAGTGTGTGATTATAAGACATCATATTTGAATTTACTCATCTCTGTGTTTTCATCTAGAATTCCATCTAATTGTCTGTGGGCTAGACTCTATAGTTGCAAGGAGGTGGATGAATGGTATGCTGGTAAGTTATTCCTCTTCGCTGCAATCTTTGTCACAGTCCTTAAACTGTTTTTGCTACATTTACCTTTTGTAATGCTTACTTTCCAAATTGGTAAAGCTGTTAAGATGTTGTGCTTAAAGGAACATGTTTAATGTAATCACATGCAACCCCTCTGTCTCTCTGTGCAGCTGTCTTTGCTGGTGTATGAGGATGGTGTCTTGGACCCAGGTTCCATCATTCCTCTAATTGATGGTGGGACTGAAGGCTTTAAAGGCAATGCCCGAGTAATTCTTCCTGGCATGACTGCCTGCATTGACTGTACCCTTGAGCTTTATCCTCCTCAGGTGAGGACCACAACTTAGTGGTCTTACAGAAACTGGTCCTAGTCAGTTTGTTGTTACTAAAATACACCTGTCTTTGTAGGTCAATTTCCCCATGTGTACAATAGCCTCCATGCCTCGTTTGCCAGAACATTGCATTGAATATGTCCGGATACTGCTGTGGCCCAAAGAGACACCCTTTGGAGGTATGAAATAACACTGTAGTTACTATTATTTCTGTTGAATGGTCTTTGTAATGTTTAGAATGATCATTAAGTATGACGTGATGCTCAACAAACCCCGCCCCCTGATTTACAAGACCTTTACAAACAAGTAAACTTAAGTTCTTGTTCTTCTGTGTATGTGTGTGTGTGTGTGTGTGTGTGTGGATAGATGGTGTGGTCCTGGATGGGGATGACCCAGAGCACATCCAGTGGGTGTACCAGAGATCTCTGGAGAGGGCAGAAGAGTTCAACATAACAGGAGTCACATACAGACTAACCCAGGGTGAGCACACATACTGTAGCACATCTGTCTTGTCACCACCACCAGAACAATGCTAATTTTCTTGCAGCAAAGTCTTTTCAAAGTTTAAGTCTGTATCTGCATTTTGTTTTTGTGCAAGAAAAATTGTAAAACATTGTAAGAAACATGTCTTATTGATGTTCGCTCTGATCAGCAGATTTATATTGCTTTTATTTCTTTGATTGTCCATTTTTAGAAGTAAGAAAAATGTATATTTTATATATCCTATTTAAATGTTGCAGGTGTTGTTAAGAGGATAATTCCAGCGGTAGCGTCTACAAATGCTGTCATAGCTGGTGAGTAGCTAAGACTGAAGAAATGTGAAGGTGCTTTAGTTAGAGACCTGTGGACCTGATGCCTTTATGAAAGATTTTATGACCTGACATATATTAGTTAATCATTTCCAAACAGTATTGAGTATACTGCCTTTATGTAAACAGAAATGTCTACCCGGACCTAACAGTTTTTTTTTCTGATTTGTTTAACCCAGCTGCTTGCGCAACCGAGGTTTTCAAAATAGCATCAAGGTGAGTTTGCAGGTTCAGCTTGAGCCATATGTTGAAAGTGAAGATCTTTATAAACCACATGTGCCTTTCACCGTTTCTCACAATGTTACCTTTTCCACATGCAGTGCCTATATACCTCTGAATAACTACATGGTCTTCAATGATGTTGACGGCCTGTACACCTACACTTTTGAAGCAGAACGGAAGGTTTGTCCCTGAATTTCATCTGCCAGTTCCTGTTTGCTACAGCAATAAAGTTGCCTTTTTGTAAAACATATGTTTATGTTCACTTCTGATGCAGGAAAACTGTTCAGCCTGCAGCCAAGTACCTCTGGACTTGAACTTTTCTCCATCTTCCATACTCCAGGAGGTGTTGGACTACCTGACTGAGAGTGCCTCCCTGTAGGTTTCCCTTCCTTATTATGATTTATTATTAATTACTATGCTGTACCACTCTTCTTAAGCTTGTTTTTAGTAGTGCATTACAGATTGTCAATCATGTATTTTTTTCAGACAAATGAAATCACCTGCTATAACAGCAACAGTGGAAGGGAAGAACAAAACATTATATTTACAGGTAATTAACATGCTGTTTTGTGTTTTCACTTCAGTCTGATGGTAATGTGAGTCTGAGGTGTGTCCTGATGAAATTAGGCAATCATGCAAGTTTTGGTTTGAGCTGACGTTCATTTGGTGTTTTGTTGTACAGTCTGTGGCTTCAATCGAACATAGGACGCGGCCAAATCTGTCCAAAACCCTGAAGGGTGAGGTTCTTTATTTACTGGCATGATGAGATAAATACGCTGTGAATATGCTGACTCTTATGTTATGACATGTTTTTTCCAGAGCTGGGGCTGACTGACAGACAAGAGCTGGCTGTAGCTGATGTCACCACACCCCAGACCATGTTGTTCAGACTCTGCTTTACCTCATAGGTTGAACTCAAGCACTCCCACAACCAGTTGATGTCAATGATTGTTTCTTGGCCAACTATGACTTGATGCAGACTATTTAAAATGGCCTAAAAACTAGAACAGTTTACAGTGTGTTCAGTCACAGTAAAGTAAATGATTGTAGCTAATTTCATTGTTTTAATGTACGTATTGACTAAAGTTAATGTTTTGCACTGAAAAGCCAAATCATAGTTCATGTTTTGTTGATACATTGTCTGCAAATGTTAAGGATTTCTGCATTAATAAGTTATCTGCACTACAACCTAAAGTGTGCTCTGTGCAAACAAAGAGACAAGCCTTTAGTTTCCAAAGTTACTTTGTTACTTTGGAAAAGAGTAGTCTGTACTTGCTCTGGTTTTGAATATTTTGAATATTTATTTATTGCAACAGTTTTTTTGTTCAGTAACCACTGAAGTGGTAATCCACAGACACTGATAATGATGTGTGAACTGGAATAAAATGTTTTTCTTACAAAAAATGATGTTTTCTTCATGCACCTACATGTATTTGTGTGAAATATTCACTCAAAAAGTTTAGTATGCAGGATTGAGAGGTTAGAAGCCGTTTGTTTACACTTCTCAATAAAGACCATTGAATTTTCAAGGTATTGGCTAACATCTACGAAAGCAAAGGCTCAAATATAAATAAATTGAGCTAATAATATATACACATTGCAATTATGTGGAAACCCTTAGTCCAATAATTGAGGTTAAATATTTAAACAATTAAAAAAATGCAGGTTTGTGGATTTTGGAGGATTTCACTGTGCTGACGCAGCATTTCAGGACCATTCAGACCAGATCATGACGTCATGGTGCTACGTGGAAGGGAAGTAGCTAGCAGGCTAATGCTAGTTAGGCTACAAGTTGAGAGCGACCAAAACAAACGATGACGGCCGAGAAAAGAAGCCGAAAAAAACTCGGATTAACCATGGGATTGATTTTTGCTTGGATAGCTGTGGTAGAGTTCTAGATACGGCATTAGATATACCTGTATTTCTACATGTCTGACTTTGAGATTATGCGATTTTGAGTGCCAACTGGCCAGTTCGCGAGCTGTAACTGTATCTGGAATTGATGCTATCCCCGTACACTAACGTTATGCGTTGGCTAACTTAAAGCTTTGCTAACTAGCTTAGTGCTAACTAGCTGTCAACAACGCTTTTCTGGTCAGAATAACATTTGAAATTGCGAAGAAGTGTTCGCACCAGGTTATCCTTGATAACGAAAAATGCGGAGGCAGTTAAAGTGACTGTGCTTTGTGTGGTAACGTCAAATTCCCTTTAAGATCCGTGTAATAATTTCTGAACTTGGTGATAGCTAGCTAGCCTAATAGTCAAAATGAGTTGGTTCAACGCATCTCACCTGTCCACCTTCGCTAAACAAGCTTTAACAACAGCTCAGAAGTCAATCGACCGAGTTCTGGACATCAAAGAAGAGGACCAATGGGGTGACACAGCTGTAATGCCCTATAATGGTAAGTAATGTAACACAGGGTGGTAACAGCTAATGTGGCAATATGCACATTTGGCATTACAGTTACAGCTGGTACAATTTCTTTTCTGTCAGATGTTACATTACCCGGAAAGCTGTCATTAAGTGGAGGATGGGGAATGTCGCAGTGGGAAGCACCTCCTGAAGAAAAGACTACCACTCCTCCTCCTTCCTCTGAGGCCATTACCACTCCTGTCACCCGTACAGTTGTGGATGAATCCGAAAACTTTTTCAGTGCCTTTCTGTCACCCGGAGATGCGCAAGGTGTCACCATAACCCAGGTAGTGTCTGTACCCCCGGCTATGTCTCAAAGGCGGCCCCAGGAGAAGGAAAAGAAAAACAAAGAGGCTGTGGTCCAAAAAGAAGAGGAGACTCAAAAGTCAGCACCTGCTGATGAGAGTCAGACAGTCGCTGAGAGCCAGCCAGTTGAGCCCGAGTCCTCACCATCAGCACCTTATGCAGACACTATCCTCTTGGAGCCAGTTTCTCCTGCTTCTTCTTCCAGCGATCTTCCTTGTAACTCTGACAGCAAAATGAGCAGTGTAAAAACAGATGATGACTCAACAGTGTCTGTAGACTCAAAAACAGAGCAGCCACAGACTCCATCAGATCATCCAGTTGAGCAGGATACCACAGATACCTCTGAACCTTCTGCTGTCACTTCTGAACCTAAGAGCTCTACCCCTTCTGATCCTTCTCCCTCCCCATCCTCTAAGGAAGTACTCCTAGAGCATAAAGACTCAAAGGGGGAGGACCGTCAAAATGATACCCCCTCTCCTCCAGTCAGCGCTTTCTCCTCAGGAACCTCTACCACAAGTGACATTGAAGTGCTGGACCATGAGTCTGTGTTGAGTGAGAGCTCAGCCAGCTCCAGGCAAGAAACAGGGGAGGGCAAGGCTGGCCTTCACCTAATGCAGGGCTCCTTCCAGCTTCTCAGCGCCTCCACCTGCGGAGATTTCCCCCGTCTGGAGGACTATTCCAAACTCACAGAGAGCTGCGGCTCCTCCTCGGACGCATTTGAACGCATAGATTCATTCAGTGTGCAGTCATTGGATAGCCGCAGCGTCAGTGAGGTCAACTCCGATGATGAGATACCTGGCAGTCGGACACTGGCGTCTGTCACTGCAGGCCCCGCTCCTTTAACAGTGTCATCAGCTGTATGTCAGAAGCAGGACGATGGAGTGGTGGAGAAGGTAGAAGAGGAGGAGAAGGAGGAGGAGGAGGAGGAGGAGGAGGAAGAAGAAGAAGAGGGCTTTACTGAAACAATGAGGGAGCAGTCGCTGGATGAGATGGAGGAGAGTGGACGGAGTGCGACGCCTGTTAATAGTGAGCAGCCTGAAGAGTTGACAGAACAGGAACAGGGATCTGAGGCTAATGCCACACTGTTTGATCCCACATCCAAAGCTGAAGAACAGGTCACGCCACCAATCACAGAAGAGATGAAAAGTTTCTCAACAGTTCAGATTTTGGAGCTTCAAAAGGTAGCAATTGGCATCCTCTTTCTATGTAGCTGGTAGTATCAATTGTAAAGATTTGTTTTATGTGCATATTATACATATGTTTATGTATGTTTACAAAGTCCATATAGCTGTGTGGATCATATTGAACACAATAGAGTTTATTGTTCAACTTCAAAACCCCCTAGTATACTGTATATATATGTATGTATAGTCAAGATTTCTGTTTAAAAAAGTGGGTCAAATACGCATATTTCCCCCATAAGCCTCAGAATGTGTAATGCTATATGAAGATGGCAACTGTAAAACTCTCACAGTATATTTACACACTACCACACTGCTCTCCTTTGGAGCACCTTTGATATTCTTTTAGGCTTTTTTGTGCAGCTGCTGTTGTAAAAACAAAAAAAGAAATGTTGTGGACATGTTGTAGGTCATTGATGAGCTGTCCAGCCGCCTTGAGAAGAGAGAGTCCCAGCTGCTGGCGGTCAGCAAAGACAAGGCAAGGCTGGATGAGGAGTGTGACAATCTCAAAGAGTGAGTATATCGCACACACAGCTGGTTCACAATGGCACTGTAAATAGTCTTGATAAGATAGCTGTTTTAACAAGGGGACTGATGTTCTCGCTGAGAAATACTGCTGAAATTTTCAAGTGATGTTTTCCTTAAGTCACTCCGATTGTTGAATGCTTAAAATAATCTACTTGTGCCGTCTTGGCCTTGAGGCTGTATAGGTTTTGACAATGAGCTCTTAACTAATGAGTCTGTTCATCCTCCAGTGAAGTGTTAAGCCTGAAGGAGGAGAGCTCCACTGTTCAGTCCCTGAAGGATGAGTTCACCCAGCGCATCGCTGATGCAGAGAGGAAGGCTCAGCTGGCCTGCAAAGAAAGAGACATCGCCAAGAAGGTAACGGGCATATTAGTGATCTGAGGCTCTACTTGTACTATTATTACTTTTAACTAACCCATATCTATCTACTTTGATGTTAAAATCCAAAATGTCCAAAGTGCCTGTGACAAAGATGGCATTTTTCTATGCTACAGGAAATAAAGGGCTTGCGAGAAGAGCTTTCTACAAGACTCAACTCCAGTGATACAATGGAGATCATCAGAGAAAAGGAAGAGCAGATCCGAGGCCTGCTGGAAGAAGGTAAGACTAATTTAGGTAGCAGACTATTATTCTTCACCTCCACCAACCCACACAGTTAGTCTGGAACCTCTCAGTTCATTTTCGATTTCCTAAGGGGTGTTATCAACGGGCGCAGTTGGATACACCTACAACCAATCAGAGCAATGAAACGTGTGACATAGCGCTGAGCGAATCCTGACGGAAGTGCGTCAAACACATCTGTCTTATCAACAAAAGCTTTGAGTGCAGTTGTTTCTTTTTCTTTTAGAGAAAATATACTGAACAGTTCGTTTAATACTGATGTGATAGCGAATTCAGAACGTTCCACATCAGCGGCAGCCATCTTGGTTGTTTACGATAATGCCTCAATGGTGCTCCTCTGTACAGTCATCATATCAAACCTGCCCCATATTAGATAAACGGTTGTGATTGGTCCAACCTGGGCCTGGTTGGCTGGAAATCTGTCTGAATGGGAGGGGGACCAGACGCATCTACCAGAGCAAATAAATCATGAGCTTGCAGATTCGTCTGGTTCCCAGGCTAGTCCAGACAGGTTGTATAGTCAAAAAATGTTAAACAACAGTTGTTGGCTAGGTTGTTGTTGGCGCATAGTACTGCAGCTGCTTTTCCTATATCCAACTTTACAAAAAGTTGCTCAAGTAGCACTTAAGGTGTTGAATGAAGAGTAGGCATGATGCTGGGTCGTGACCCTGAGAAATATAAGTGTAAGACAGGTCATTTATCACCAGGTAAGCTGTCCTACAATAACTGGTGTCCCAGCATATCTCAGTATGGGAAAAGTTAAATTATTGAGATTTGTCTGACAACTTTGAGTGATGTAATGAATGGATGGGAAAGTGTTACCACCATAATTTCAAAGCTATAGCAAATGATTTATTAGGTTGCAAGAAATCATGCGTACATCAATCTTGAAGGTGCAGAGTGTGGATGGTTTAAAGAACAGCTGCTGACTTTATACCTTGTGACTGACATATTGCTCGGACATAGCGGGTATATCGTCTCGGCATCCGTTCTTAACCTTACCTGCGTTGGATGAGTAGGTGTTTCTTTCTATCACTTTTAGGTGAAAAGTTGTCCAAGCAGCAGCTGCAGCACAGCAACATCATCAAGAAACTGCGTGTGAAGGAGAAGGAGAGCGACACGAAGATCACCAAGCAACAGAAGAAAATCAAGGAGCAGGAGGAGGAGCTCAGGCAACTGCAGCAGGTCTGATTTTTATTTTATTATTAATGGCAAGAATTTTTACCCTGCCGTTGTTAAATGTTAAAACCCTGCTTTTGAGGTTTGGCGATATGGTCGATCTGGGTGATAGTTGTCATTTTCTATATCATGTTTTAAATTCACTTTGTTTATGTACTTACTATGATAAATGATGTTTGCTGAAGACATTGTTAATATTGGTTTTAGGAGTTAGCTTAAATTAACGGGTTATTCTTTTTTACAACTGGCTAACTCCAGTCAGCATATTCAAACTGATCTTAATTTTATTGCTTCAATTGGCAGCATTTGAGTTCTCAAGTCTCTGCTCAGAAGGATTACTTGGTTTTGTTAGGAGGCACAATAAAATGGCTTTGAGGTCATTCTGTTGTTCCATTGTTTGACATGTTTTTGGCTTTTTATTAGAAAAAGCAGGGATGAATGTCACCAGATGGGAGTTGATTTAAAGATGAATGTAATCCTAAAACTGTTCTCCACACTGTCTAAAGTTGTCACCTACACCACCCTCTCTGGAATGAATAAGTCACTTGAACCAATCTCATGAGACTTTGGAAAATGAAACACTGGTTTGCAAATTGACGCCCAAATACACATGTTTTCTTAAGGATTATGGTAGACTTGTGGGTTTAACATGATGATGGATGGAGTAGATGTCTAAGTCATTTTTTGGTTGAAATTTTTATAGTGTAGAAGGCATTGAGTAAGAGGTGTGTCCCCAAAAAAACACAACACATCGTCTTAATAACAACAACAACATTGTATTTGTTGGCAAAAACATGATGCACTATTCATTAGTTACTCTCTTTATCTTCCATCATAAACCTGTAAAACATGATTTGTTTTTTCCCCAAAGACGTAACATTTGTTCCTCAGTTACTTTTCATGATTATATAGTGTTGGTTATAATCAACTGCAATAACTACGTCAAGTATAATCACAGCTACAATTCTGTCCTTGTTTTATGTGTTTAGGTTCTAGATGGGAAGGAGGAGGTGGAGAAACAGCACAGGGAGAACATCAAGAAGCTGAACGCTGTGGTGGAGCGGCAGGAGAAGGAGCTGAGCAGGCTGCAGACAGACTCTGAGGAGCTGCAGGAGCAGAACAGGAGCGTCCAGGCTGCTCTGGACAACTCTTATAAGTAAACACTGACACGCCCTGCTATTGATACTAAATACTAATGACCAGAGCTCGTATTGTGTATCTAACCTCGCAAGCCAGCTATTTGTATTGTATTGTACTTCACATTTCATTATATGATTCCATGGTTGACAGTATACAGCGCAGACTAAGTATTTGGAAAGTGACACATTTATTGTGTGGTTTTCCATTTTATTGGATTTGAAATGATGAAGCGTTGACTTTCACCTTTAATTTGAGGGTGTTTACAGCTACATTGGGTGAACAGTGTATAGGAATTGTAACCATTTTTATAGAGCTGCAACGATAAGTTGATCGAAAGAAAATTAATTGCCAACTATTTTGATAATCGATTAATCGTTTCAGTAATTTTTCAAGCAAAAATGTCAAACATTTGCTGTTTCCAACTTCTTAAATGTAAGATTTTGTCATTTATGACAGTTAATGAAGAGTCTTTGGGTTTTGGACTGTTGTCACGTTGGGCCCTGGCAAATTGTGATGAGCATTTTTTCCACAATATTTTAACATTTTATAGACAAAACAATTAACCGTGAAAAGAATCTGCAGATTAATCGATAATGAAAATAATCGTTGGTTGCAGCCCTACATTTATACTTAGTTTAGTTAGTTTTAAGGGGACAGAAAGTAATAGTACAAATGAACATGTACTTAAATAATATATAAATACCCCATTGTCATTGTTTCATTTAAAAAAAAAAAAGACGACAAATGCTTCACTGGTCTTGCAAATAGGGACAGCACTGTAATAGGGTCATGATGTTGATGGTCGACTTCCACATCTCTGTTGTCAGGGAGCTGGCAGAACTTCACAAGGCGAACGCCAGCAGAGTCAGTTACGCCGAAGAAGCGGCTCTTAGCAGGGACACGCAGGCCAAGGAGCAGCTGAGCCTGGCTCTTGAGAAGGCCCAGGAGGAGGCCAGGATGCAACAGGAGGCCCTGGCTGATCAGGTAACACGGGCTCATGCTGTACACACACGGAAATAAAGCACTGAAGGCTCATCAGACCTCAGTAAACCTCAGTCCTCAAACATGAGTCAGTAGCGCAGCTGTTATTTTCCCCCCATTCCGTGGTGCAGGAGGTAAAGCGGCCAAACAGTCGCCTGTTATGATTACTCACTCACTCAGGCAGGCAGGCATAGTTGATGGTGTGTGATTCTTTCACTATACCCAGACTTTGTTCAGCTGCACCTGCTTTCATTCAAACAATCACGATCCGCGGGATACCACCAGCGGCGGGCGATATAGATATATAGGTAGAGTTTGTACCATGCACCAAGGCTGAGGTCTTTGTGCAGCGGTCCGGGTTCGAATCCGGCCCGGGTGCATGTCATCTTCTCTCTCTCCCCTGCCTTTCCTGTCTGTCTCTCTACTGTGACTATCAAGAAAATAAAGCAGAAATGCAGAAAAGATTATTAAAATTAATTAATTAATATATAATAAAATAATAGCAATTCACGAATCAAACAAATCGATAAAAGAAATTATCACGATACTTAAATGAATTGTTTTTTCCCCCCACCCCTACTAGATATTCAATCACTGCCAAGTTTAGGACATCCTTTATTAACTTTTTCTAATGTTGTGTACAGGTGGCTGACCTGAGACTGGCTCTGCAGAGGGCCGAGCAACAGCAAGCAAGGAAAGAAGATTATCTGAGGGAGGAGATCAGTGAGCTGCAGCAGGTAACATCATATGCTGGTTAGAAGGTGACAAGAAGCAAAAATAACCATCATTTGAACAGGGATGGGATTTATTTAATGCACAACATTTTTTCTTTCTCATCATCTTCCACAGAGGCTTCAGGAGGCAGAGACTAGGAACCAGGAACTCAGTCAGAGTGTTACCTCTGCAACACGGCCCCTGCTGCGACAGATAGAGAACTTGCAGGCCTCATTGGGCGGACAGACGGCATCCTGGGAAAAACTGGAGAAGAACATTTCGGATAGGCTAGGTAAGAGGCAGGCGTTTAACTGTATGCGTACATTAATCACCACAATACAGTATTGTACAAAGTGAGCAAAAAGCTTTACATCTTCTTTGCTCTCCCTTTAATCCCCATTTTCCTTCCTACAGCGGATGCCCAGGCACAGCTGGCTGTTGCTGTGGAGAAGGAGCGATCAGCAGCAGAAGAACTGCTCTCCATCAAGTCCCAGCTGGCCTCTCTGGAATCCCAGAATTCCCTGCTCCGCCAGGAGAAGACCCGACTCCTGGCACAGCTGGAGTCTGAGAAGAACAAGAGAGAGAAACTGGAGGAGGAGACCAGCAGGTAACAAATTATAACTTAAAAGCCTGCAAGGTTGAGTGAAATGGTACATCCTGCCAACCAGTCATTATCACGCATACTGTCTATTCTCAGTGTATTTCTTTGTCTTTGGAATGTGTGGGGTTGGATAGATGAGTTGATGCATGGTGGAGTTTAATTTGAACTATGCCATGGCTTTCAAATGCTGAAGGAGCTGCTACTAAATGATCTCCTAACCACTAGACCATCAAGTATGTTGCAGGACAGAAGGAAGGAGCATCAATAAGTACTCTAACAGACTGCACATGGGATGACTTTTTACTTCCACATGGCAGTGTTTTTGTCTTGTCTGCAGTTGGTTTTATTTTCGTCATTGTTTCCAGAAACCTTACTTTAAAACATTAGCAGACAACACAGTGAATTTTATGGTGCATTCATTTTCTTCCTGTTCCCTAGAGTTAATTTAAATATCTAAATATCTTTTGCTGGATGTTTTACAGATACATATGCATGTGTGAAAACTACTGGCACAGTTTTTCTGTGTTCAGGAAGATTTTGTCACCACGTCTCTCCCTTGTAATGCTAACGCTGCCTGGAGAGCGTTTTTGTTTTACCACAAACCCATGTGTGAGTTAGAGTGTGAAGCAGAGGCCACAGGGGGAATCCCCCCTCCCCCCTGACAGAAGCAGTCATGCACATGGCCTTTGTGCGACAGGGTTATCTTTTGTGAGAAGGCTGGTTGCTGTGACTGGGCCAGTGGCGCAATGGATAACGCGTCTGACTACGGATCAGAAGATTCTAGGTTCGACTCCTGGCTGGCTCGGAAGTGTTTTAGCTCATGCAGGCATTTCGTGACAAAAAGGAAGAAAATATATCTCATCCTCTTACCCACACATGGCTTTAAATAATGCAGAAAATAAGACTATTTAAGCTGATGTTGTAATCAGCTCTTGGCTGCTTAAGGAACCATGTAGCTCCTTCTTCAGTGGAAAGCTCATTGAGGATTATCATTATATTGATTACATTTCATTATAAGCATGTCAGAGGGGTATTTCACTGATTTTGAGTCTTTGTTACTGTTGATTGTTTGTTTGTAGTGACTTGTTGCTTGTTATCTCAATGTAGGGAGCATGTTGAGCTGGAAAATCTGCGAGGAGAACACATTCGGACTCTAGAAGATGCCAAGAAAGAAAAGGTAACAATAATAATGCTCTTTCCTACTCTTGTTGTGACCCTAACTATGAAACAACTTCCTCATGCGCTTTGTGCTTCTTCCACCAGCTGCTGCTGACCAATCAAT